>CAKNXH010057907.1:29331-45123 GCA_932178445.1 Andricus quercusramuli | reverse complement strand
GTGAGGTCGGCAATGTAGGTATTTGGCTGTGTCACATACCCTTAAAGGTTTGTGCCCACTGGGGATGTCTAAAAATCACGTGACTCGTAAGGGGGGGGGGGGGGGACAGCAAAAATATTACGGGTAATCACGTAGGGGGGTAGGGTTTTTTTAGCCGATAAGGTGACGTTTTTAATTATGAATTCATTTTCAAAAAAGATTATATAAGAAGCAAAATTTCTAACTAATTAACCTTCTTATGTAAGAAATTACATAATTTGCATATAGTTTTATTTAACAAGAGTTAGTGAACGCAATTAATTGAATTATCAAGTTAGAGGTAGTTTTTAATACTTTAAAAATCATTTTAGGTTTTTAAATATTAGTTGAACATTTTTTTTTTTTTTGGGGAGAAACCAGAAATTATTTTAATTGTTGTAGCATTGCTCATATCCTAATTCATTTCGCTTGTTCCTTATGTGTGTTTTCTAAATTCTTAAAGCTTTTTTATTTTCACAACTAAATGTATAAATAAAAATACCGCCAAACATAATCTGAGGTTAGAATCTCGGATAATTTATTTTTTAATAACTTGGCTGAAAATAATTTTCACTATAAATATACTTAGATATTATTTTTTATTGTTCAAAAGCTGTTCAAATTGTTAATCAAATCGTTACAAATAATGGTCGATTTTCTTATTTGATTGAATAGCTTTTGTATACGAAGTAGTATAAGGAGACCCCACTCCCATGCGGCCTTTGGAAAATTTGGACGCATAGATTCGGATTTAGTTAGTTTGCATCGCTCGCAGCGCCTCTGACAGAAAAGCGTTGAAATACATGATTTGCAAATGGCGGCACCAATATAGTGTGAGCTGGATGCTGGGCGTAAAGAAACGCATACATGCTTGTCAGGAAACACAGATTTGTACGATTGTGTATACCTGTATGTATGCAGATATGTATACATGTATGCATGGTTCCGCAAGAGGCGCTGCGAGCGATGCAAACTAACTGAGTCCGAATCCACCCTGGCGGACCGGCCGAACGCAAACATTACGCTACAGCGAAACGGTAAAGTAATGGTAAAGTAATGCTAAAGTAATATGGCATTATAATTAATAAAGGAAACAAAATTAATATGTAAATTGTTGCAATTATAATAAAACGTTAAAATTCACATTAAATGGTCAAGCCGTAATTGCAACAAGTTGCTTTCTCAGCGTTAAAAAATAAAAAAACAAAGTGGCTGTCATGCAAGTCGGGTCCCTGCAAACTGGCAACCCACTTAAAGCCACGTTAGCGGGTTGCCAGTATGCAGGGGCCCGACTGCAATGACGGTCACTATGTTTTTTTATTTTTTAATGCTGCAAAAGCAACTTGTTGCAATTGCGGCATGACCGTTGAACGTACGCACGCATGTTGCCATCACCAGTCGCAATGCAGTGATGGATAGGAACATGCGTGTGAATTGCGCCTCATTACGCCATCACGGCGTATCTCACGTCTGAGTGGATGTCTGCGACGCACGCGTGCGTCCATCGTGCAGCATTAGTAAATTATTATTAACAATATAATAATATTAATTATTATAAATACTTCAAGAATAAAATGACAGTTGAGAGCAAAATAATATAATCGTGGAACAGAACCGGCTTATACTGAAAGAGTTCAATGAAAAACACATGGCTGAAGCAAGTAAGTTCTCCGAATGTTTAATGGAACGTCTCACCGGCTTTCCTATAAATGCTTTTGAACAATTCAATGAGCTCAATTCTAAGGAGAATCTTGGAATGCGTAAAAAAGTTGTAAGTATATGTTTTGCCATTCTCGAGGGTGCACATTCTTTTCCCTATTTTCCTGCGGTTGCCCTCTTTCAAATTCCTCTTTTTCCCATTTTCTCTTTGAATATACGATATTTGAGAATGAACGAATTTCTAGAGAACTTTAAGAAATAAATTAGACTTTATTTCAAGGGTTTTCTACGTATTTCAAGATATCTCAAAAGATTCAAAAGGATCTTAGGAGATTTAATTTCGAAAAATTGTAAAACTCCTAGCATTTAAAAATTTGTCATTATGCATTTTTATATATTTTATATTCAATATTGTAAAATAAAAATCCAGGGAAGTAAACACACGATTCATGGACATGCGTTTCGTGTTAGTTTAAAATATTGTAGGCGCTCAAACTTGAACCATTTTTATTTTCGATTTCAAAGAATTGAAGAATGTTGTTTCCAGTTTATATTCAAAATATGAATTATAGTAAGAATGAAATAAGTTTTGGACAGAAATATTCAATTATACTCCTAATTATTACAATTAAATTATTAATGAAGGAATTTTCAGACGCGGAAATATTCTTAATTAGGAGAACGATTTACAACATAAAATTGGTTTATTTAACAAATTTTATGTTTACTCAGGCTTTTTTATATCGACGTGTATGGATTTTGAACGACCTAAGTACATTCATTCACAAAATAAACTCTTTAATAGCAGAAATTGTTAAATAACCATTCAACATTATGTAAAAAATGTATAATTTATTATGAAGAGATTGTTTCTTCTTTTCTAAATGTAAAAATAAATGTTCATTCTATCCCCCCCCCCTTCCTTTAGTGAAAAAATCGATCTATTATCACTTTTTTGAGCTCTTTTTGTGCTGTAGTACCTGATTGTTACAATACTTATTCTTCAATACTTACTTGATTTAAATATAGGACCTTCTTATTATTCCAAATCACTTGCTAGCGAAAATTTATTTTAAATATATTTTCTAATCAATTTGTTTCAGTGCAAGCATTTGGTTCAGATGGGTGGTTCAAAGCTTCGTGAGTTCCTGAACTTCAGCTTAAAGGAATTAATGATTGACGAATTTGTTTGCAAATTTACCTGGCCTGGGGAGAGAATCATTTCAAACTCGGCGACACCAGACTGTCAAATATTTTGTACCGTACGGAATATTTATTACTGACTATAAATAAGTTGAATTAATTGAAAGTAAGTGAATAAAATGTTAATCTCTCATTTCTCTTTCAGAGGCCACTCAACAGCGTACAAATTTCAAAGGACCAGATTACAAGGTGCACTTCATATCAGAGATGCTGGAGGGTTTAAGAACCACGAAACAGAGTTACAGAAATAGCCTGAACAAAACTCGTACAAAACTCAACCATCTTGGAAGCGGACGAAGCAAGTTCAAAAAAACGAATTGCAACTTTAGAAGCACTGGCTGGAGACTACCATATCGAAGAAAACCTTCAGTCTGAGCACAAGGATTCTTTCGACGGTGATGATGTGAGTGACTAATATTAAACTGACGTGATAAGTTTAAGATATTGTTTTCTAATGGACAAAAAGACTGATCGCGCTTCGCGCACTATAATTATATACCAAGTTAAAAAAGTATAAACTAATGTTGAAATTTAATATTAAAATCTTCGTTTTTATAAAAAGGAATGTATGAATTAAATTATAGTAAACTTATTAGGATGGGTCGAAAGCAGCTTTTTCCAAGTTACTTGTTTTATTATTGAAATCAAAAAATTGAAATGAAAATTCAAAAAATCTATATCTATACGGTCTCTCTTTGGTTTTCAAAGGAAGTGTTATTTTTATGTAATTTATAATAGAAAACCTAATCAAGGATAATGTAAACTTAAAATAAGTCACCAAGTAAAACTCTATTTCATTGTTATAAATCATGAAAGAATGTCATACGAAAATTTGGATGTAGACTACATTGGCTTTAATTGATTACAATATACTCGATATTTTATATAATTCAAGCTAATTTAGTGTATTCAAATTATCGTATTCTGCGTTTGATGATTTCTAATCATAAATTAGTCTTACTTAGGCACTTGTTCTGAATATACAATAACTTTAGAAAGCTTTTATATCATGAAATACATGAAAATAAAAAAATTCCTTTGAAAGCCTGGAGGAGACCCTGATAATTTACGATTTTTTTGAAAGTGTCATTACAACTTTTTGATTTCAATGATAAAAGGAAAGTTTTCCACCGTCTGTCCATTTCAAAAACGAAAAAAATGTTTATCGAGTTAACTAGTAAACATAACAAACAAATCTTGATATATATTTAATTAGAAAAGTTTGTATCGCTTGATAATAATATCTGATCAATATCCTGTAATATTAATAATAAACCTAAACGAAAGACTGTTAATAAAAACAAAATTTTGTTATCTGTAATTATTCGTATCATTATCAATAATAATTATAATTTTAGCAATAAATTTTCAAATCCTGCGAGAATTTTGAGACTCGCATTTGACTGTCACCCGTGCGACCGTCATGTTCAGGTGAAGGCACACCATGCGAGCTAATCCGCACGCGTGCGAGTGTCAATATGCCATCATTGTGCGCGCACATTGTTATCTGGGTACCTACATGTTCCTTCTTCTCGCACCTTATTAATTTTGCAACCTCAAGTTGAAAATTTAGAAAAACATAATACAGCTGTATTTCGGTATTAGTGGGGATTTTAGGTAGTGCCTAAAATCTGAAAAAATATATATATTTAATTTTATTGTATTCAATTAATTACATTGCATTATTTAGAATTGACTTGAATTTAGTGTAATTTACATTAAAGGAACTCGAATGATATTAAATACGTTTGAGCTACGGAATTCAGTTGTAATGATTTCTTTACATTCAAATGAAGTCTCTTCCAATCAATTTGAATTTCTTTAAGATTGCCTATACTTAATTTGATTCCGATAATATATTCAGTTCCATACAATAAATTCATTATAACTCACATTGAATTTAGTCGTATTCCACTGAATTCTCTTAGAAATTTCAATTTCATTGAATTTCGATGAATGGTATATTTACAATTTACATATTGCATTTCATTCAATTTGATTGTATTCAATTCAATTCCATCAAATTCCGTCGAATTTCAGTTAATTTATCTACATTTGTATAAAATTTCAAACTTGTGTCACTTAGTTGCATTTTAATCCGCTCAATTTAATTATAAACCGCTCAACTCGATTCAAAGTTGTTGTATGCGATTAAATACTGCAGAAGTTCTTGGGATTGCTTTCGATTAAGATGAATTATCTTAAGCTCATCACAATATTCAGTTCCTGAAATGATTTTAACATGATTTGCTCCTTTTATTTTCAGTACTGCTCTTTCAAATTCAAAAGTCTTATCTGCATTTTCAATGAGACCTCTGCGCCTTCACCAAACTACAGAAAAAAGCATATATACACCTTCCTTGTCGTTTGTATTAATGAACGATTGAACGTGTATTTTATACATCATACCACAAAATCTTTATTTATAAATCTAAACAGCAAAAAGGCATCATATATCAAGGTATTATACCAACTAAAAGAAAGGTCTTCAAAAACAGTTGAAACATACAAATATTTCAATTAAAAGATTTGATTTTTTATAGCACTTTTTGTCACATCACTTTTTAGGTTTTATTTATTATTTATTTATTATTATTAGAAATAATTTACCATACCAATGTTTGTTAAAAAATAATAGAATGAAGATGGTGAAGTCTTAAGGAGTCTTTTCACAGACATCGTACCGACCGATAGTCCGATAACAGATTAGAATCTGATAAAAATTTTAAGAGTTATCGCTTTCTTTTCGCTCACGTGTTTGTAACGTCTTCACGAACAAAGAGTCATTCTTAGTAGGAATATAAACACTTCAGTTCAAGATAAACTTCGCAGTACTGTAAAAACTACGATTCGATTTAGAACTTAATTTGGTATTAAAACAGCTCACGCAACAAAACAATTGCACCTCAGTTTTATCCGCCAATCTAATAAAATAGGGTCGATTTGTGGATTGAAATTGAGAATCATCTGTCAATAACTAAATATGATAAAACAAATTCTAAACTGTCAAGTTTAGAAACCAAGGTAACCCATAGGGCTGAAGTTCGCGAAGACTGAGTGTGACGGTTCAACACTAATTTTTACGAATTTTTAATTTCATCTATTTTTTGTTTTTTGTAAGATTGAAGTTTGGAATAATTGAAACAATGCACCCTCTGAACTCTGAAGTTAGCAAACTAAACAAGACAGAAACTGGTTCTCAAATAGACTATTTGTGAGATCATATTAGAACGCCCAAGAAAGGATCCCAGATAAAAATGAATGCCTAGTTTTTACTGTGAGGGGTAGCACAAAAAATAAAAAAATTAAATTAAATATAATAAATAAAATCGTAATTATAAATAAAATCATAATGATATAATGTAAGAAATATTATTAATAATTATTTCCACATTTATGATTAATGTTAGGATGCGATAGAAATATTTCCTATTAGTTTCCTATTCAAAATTGCCCTGATGAGCCCTATAAAAAGGCTTCGAAGCATATGTTGAACCCTAGAAATATAAAAAAGACTTGAAAAATACGGATAAAGAATGAAGAAAGGAGAGTAAGGTGGTTTGTTTGGTTGTCTCTTTTCTTCTCTCTCTCTCTCTCTCTTTCTTTGTTATATGACTGTCTCTAATGAGCCGATTGTACTGTTGTTTAGAAACATGCTTCTTTAATTTCAACACCTTTTGTGCAATTATGTTACACAAATGGACTTTCTTGAGTATGTGCTTTTTAAAAAAATGATTTTTGGAAACATTCTTTTTTTAAGCCTTCTTGTGCAATCTTGTTTGCTATTGAATCAATAAAAAAAGTTTAATTTGGAAAATGCCATCAAGTTTCGAGAAATTATCAGAAGCAAAAGACAAATAGATTTATAGTCGTTGAGTTAATTTTTTTCAACTTTTTGAAATGTTGCAAAAAATTGAAAAAAAAAGTTGAAAAATTGTCCAACAAAATTTTACATGGCACTATAAAAGAATGTTGTGTCACAGAATGTGTATGTTAAAGTTTATTTGATGTTTTTTAGTTCGTCTCATTTTGGAACGCCACCCTTCAGTTATGATATCTCTATTTTTACTTAAAATCCTGTACATTCAGCCGACCTTTTTTCCGTAATAATTGTGGTAATTTCACGCTCATAAAATATTCATAGAATCTTACCAAGAAGGCTTGAAAAACGAATAATATTTTGTTATAATGATTGCTCAGTGAGTGTCCAAACATGGTTTCCGACAGGTTGAATTTTATATAATAATTTCCTAATGTTTTTTTTTTCAACTACATTACAAGAATTTTTATACAGTTTTAAGCCAAAAATAATGTTGACGATGTAAGATTAAACAAGCAACATTTGTTTCCGAAAAATGCGCCTTATTCCGTCTTTGAATTTGAATTAGTTAAAAACTATTAATCTTAACGCAAAAATGCAGTCAGCGATTCATTTAGAAAAAAGTGTATAATTTTCAGTTAATATTTACACTAAGGTTATTATATTCTTTGTCTACCGAATTAGTGACATTATTTGATGTAATATTATACCTGAAATTATATTACCAAGACTTAGTTAATTTCAATTTAGAAAGCCTCTGTTAAAAAGAGTTTAATTAATTCATAAATTACTATGATGTTTTTCATTAAAAATATTCTAATTTTCCTCAAACGTTTTTATAAATTATCATAAACATTGAGGAAATTTAAAACAGTAATCTAGGATATTCAGCCCTACAATCTAGATTTAAAATTTAAAAATTATAAATCCTTCACAGAAAAAAACGGAATGTAATCTTTACAGCGATTTCAGAGTTATATTTATCTGTAATAAAAATTAACTTCACGTGTTAAGATTTATCCACCACACAGGGAATGGTTACCGTGTCAATTTTGTTACATCTTGTTTTGTTTCGATGCAAAAAAATTCAACTTTGTTTACTTGAAAATTACCCGCAACAAAAATTCACTTCTGTTTTTTCTGTCTTATTATATAACTATTACTAAAATTGTCCCAGAAAATTCTATTTCGATGGCGGATATTTGAAAATATACATGTATATTAGGGTGATAAAAAATTTATTTTCGAATTTGAACACGGACAAGATCCTGAATTGTAACTTTTTAGCCAAAAAGATTCATTTGAAAAGTAATTCAGAATCGTATAATTATAATTTAGAGGATCCCTATTGAAGTTTGTCTTTTTTATTGATTTTTTGTTGTTTTTATATTTTCAGTCTCTTGATATTGCATGCTTTAAATATGTATATTGTATACATATAGAATTTTCCTATTCCATTTTACAATCAAATGGACATAATTTAATTACATTTTTTAAACTCATTTCTAAGGAAATTAATAATTTTTTCTTCCTAATGTTACATTTTTCTATAATAGGTAACTTTTTTAAAATTACTAATGGTATTTTGTATTTGGCTCACCGAATATCAAAATCTTAAAGGAACATGTAAACAAGCAAGATAAAATTATTTTCCTTAGAAATGAGTTTTTAAATGTTCATTAAATTGTATACAATGTTGGTAAGGTAAAGGGGGATAATTCTATATGCATAGAAATTTTAAAAACCCATTTTAAAAACATTGAGAAAATAACAACAGCAAAAAAGACAACATTCAAATATGTGACCTCTAAATTGTGTCCGATTTTGAATTTTGTTATTAGGACAATTTTTTGACTAAAAAGGTACAACTTAGACTTGTGTACATATTCAGTTGCGGAATTTTTTTTTTAATTCTCATCATTAATGACGGAAGGTATTAGATTTATGTGAATTTGGACCTATCCAGTTTTTGTCAATTCTCGACGTATTAAGACCCAGTGAGTGAGAAAAAACGGTTTTTACCAACATGTATGGCCGTCTGTCAGTCGGTCAGCAGACTTATGCAATGACATTCGAAGGAATGTTTCAACCCAAATTTCCCGTAGTAAAATGTTGTGTAGTCCAAAAAGACGGGTTGAGTTTGTTAGCCAGCCTGTTACCGACAATATTTATGGTTTTAACCAAGAAAGAGAAAAATTCAGGAATAAAAATATTACTTTCAGGTAGTTCTACAAAATCTTCTTCGATCGTTTTTTGATGGGGATAATGGTTTCTGGTTTGCAAACGTGGAAAATTCCGTGAAATATCAAAAATTCAAAATTATAGCTGAGCAGCGCAAAATACGATAAAAGAACCATAAGAAAAGTTTCTCACCTTAAAATTACCTACGAAATTGCACTCATGCATTTTTTGATAGCACCCTTAGTTGACCGTGAAATTGGAATTTTCACATTCTCATCATTTATAATGGCAGGTGTTAGACTTAGGTGAATTTAAGCCTATTCCGTTTTCGAGAATTCTGCGCATGATGAGAAGGTGCCCGCACAGCAGGAAAAATTTTTTCCTAATAAAAGAAATCACCGTAATGTATACGCGTCCTGTATTTAATTAACTTATTAATTTCTATAATATATAACTATATATACCTACTAAACGTGATACGAGGTTTTAAGTTTGACACTGAATCTCTATCTTTCGAAACTTTATGTAACATCTGATGACAGGAAAACTGCACAGAGATTACCCACGATTGTCACGAACAGGCCAGATATATGACGAACCTGAAGTTTGCTATAGCAATTGATTTCAAAAATTTTGTAATTAATTATAAACAAACTGAGCGTCCGATAAAAAAACCAAAAACACCTGCAGATTCGCTTCCAAAAGATCTAGGTGCGCTCTTTTCATTTTGAAACCATTTATTAAACAATAATATTACTTTTTAAAGTTCTGCATTTTATATAAACAAACTAAGCGTTCGATCGAAAACTAGAAAACACTCTTGGATTAGCATATAAAATCCAATATGCAATCAATTTTTGTTGCTAACTAGGTCTGTCACAGCAATTAGGCTTAAAGCGCACCTAGATATTTCGGAGACGAATCAAAAGGTGTTTCTGATTTTTCTATCAGAGGCTTAATTTGTTTATAACCATTTTAGAACTCCAAAAAATAAAGTAATTATTTATAAAAAGGTTGAAAATAAAAGACACACACCTAGACATTCCGGGGATGAATTCAAAGGTGTTTTCCGTTTTTTATGGGACGCTTAGTTTGTTTACAATTAACTGCAAAAGTTTGAAATCCATAGCTATAGCAAACTTCAGGGTCGTGATATACGCACGTGTCTACTGTCTATACCAGAGATGATCTATACCTGAATGACAAATTCCACTCAATTTTCCGTTCATTAGAGCCGTCGCAATGAAACGTTGGTCAGTCTATGAAACATTCCCATCAGCACGACTACCGAAATACGACTTAATTTAAGTATTAACGCTATCTCTTCAATAATGTGAGATAGGTTAATTTTATAAATAAGTGCGTCTAACATAATCACTTTACATGAACATTTACATACATGGGTCATTTCGAATAAACTTAGCAATTCGACACAGATCAACTTTGAATTTCAAACTTGTCAATTATAATATTTTGCTGTGATATAATGCTTAAGAATACTTTTTGAAGTGCAATGAGTGTAGTGATAACAAATCATATACGAAGCAGTTGAGTTTCAAGCATCGATTTTCGTTTTAAGGTGGACCTAGATGACTTGAGGTATTTCAAATTTATCTAATAATTTAATTTAAAAGTTTTTTCTTTAACATTTCATATAATATTATTTGAAGCTATATTTACAAGGTCTGTAGAACGTATAAATTGAATATCATAGTACTAAACAAACTAAAATTTATAGAGTCCGTTGCTCTAAGTTTGTGCAAAAAAGTTAGGATTATACACCTTTTTGACAAACTGTTATTAAAGCATTTATACGGATTCATATACTCGGGCTTATATTTTAGGCAGTGGTGTAGTCTACTAGTCCGAAATTAAAATGGTTATTATTCTAAGCTGTGAAAAAATTATCAAAATAAAAGAAGAGAATAAGAAATAGCTATAAGAATAAAAACCAATTCTACCCAAAAATACTCTACACGAAGCTAATTTCATCATCTATTGAACATTTCAATTTTGAAAACTCCATTCAAAAAATTATACACATCAACAGCGCAAATCAATTGTTTTATGCAGACTTTCTTCGTATAAAATTAATTTTGAAAAGTTTCAAAAATTGAGTTGATTAAATTATTAAATTATTAAATTTGCTTGCGTGAGTGTACTCGTGCAGAATTTAATCGTGCCTAGATAATTTTAGTCTAAAAAAATGTACTTGATGTTTAATTTTCTGTGAACTTTTTAAATTAACAATTAAGGGTGTCCATAAATTACGTAAGTGAAACAAAATAAATCATATTGCTACCTCTTTCTCAGATTTTCATTTATTATATTTTTATCTCTCTCATATATTTATTCTTTTGTTTCTTACGCAACTCATGGACACATCGTTAAGAAATTAGATTTTCAGATGCTTAAAATTAAAACATTTTAAGTTAAATGTCCCAGTAATCGTGACGGTCCCAGTAATCGTGAAACTTGGTTATAGTTTGAATATGTCGTTACAAAAATGTTTTAAAAGAAACATTTAATGATAAAACTCACTTATTTTCAGCATTTTATAATAGCAAATAGAAATTGCATTCATTCAAATGAAATAGAAAGCAAAAAATTGGCATCACGATTACTGGGACTAAGGTCACGATTACTGGGACGTTTACCTTAATTTAATATTAAAGATTTCGACTTGAGTTGCAAAAGCGTGTAAGCAATAAGCTTGCACAAAATCATTATTTGAATCAAAACATTAAAATTTTTAATTACAGGATTCTGTTAATTGCAAATTTTTAAAGCAGAAGTGACAAAGCTTACAGAAATAATAATTATTATTTTTCATTATGGGACCATTTGAGATTTTGTGCATAGTCGTCGCCATTTGCATTTTCCTCTACTGCTACAGGACATCTAAATATGAATTCTGGAAAAATCAAGGGGTTCAAGGACCAAAACCAGTTTTCTTTTTGGGGAATTTCAAGGACATATTGTTAAATCGATTGTCACCTGGAGAATTTGCAAAAAATATTTACGATGAATTTGCAAACGAGTCTATGGTTGGAGTTTATGCTAGAAATACGCCAATTTTGATCATCAAAGACCCGGAACTCATAAAAGACGTATTGATAAAAGATTTTAATATTTTTGCCAATCGGGGGTTACCAGTGCATGAAAAAATAGAGCCTATGTCTCAAAATCTTGTAAATCTCGAACCAGAAAGGTGGAGACCTTTGAGGAAAAAACTTTCTCCCGTTTTTACGTCAGGAAAATTGAGAGAAATGTTTTATCTTCTCCTGGAAAGCTCGAATCATTTAGAGAAATATTTGGAAAAAATAGTACCTAAAAATGAACCAATCGAGTGCCGACAACTCACATCGAAATTCACGATGGACGTGATTGGTTCCTGCGCTTTTGGAATAGACATAAATACTCTTTCTGACGAGAAAAATGATTTTACACGAATGGGGCGAAAAATTTTCGACAATAGTTTTCGGCGATCAATAAGGATAAAAGTGAGAGATCTGACGCCATGGTTATTTAAACTTCTTGGCCCCTTTTTCATTGATCGGGAGATGAACGACTTTTTTACGAATTTAATCTCAGAAACAATGGAATACAGAAAGAAAAACAATGTCGTTAGACATGATTTCGTAGATTTATTGCTGTTTGTTAAGGAAAATCCAGACAAGTTGAATGACATAAGTAAGTTATTTTTTATTCATTAAGAACGTAATTGGAACGTTCTAAAAACGTTCCTTGGACGTACAAGTCAAAAGGCGTTATTTAAATGGCCCAAAAACTGTCCTAAGTGAGATCAAATAATGTTCTAAAAACGTTTCATATTCCAAATACGTCCTTAAAACGTCTCTGGAACGTTATTAACGTTTAAGGAACGTTATTTGGACTGCCTTAGAACATTTTAAGCCGTTCTAATGACGTTCTTCAGGGGTCGTGCATAAATTACGTAACACTTTTTAGGGAGAGGGGGAGGGGGTTCATCTAAGTGTTACATAATGGTGAAAAACTATAGAGAAAAGTCGGAAAAAACGTTAAATATGGGGGTGGGGAGTCAACAATTGTAGAAAATTGCGTTACGTAATTTATGCACGACCCCTTTACGTTTGTGCCCACTGGGTAGCTATAGAATAAAACGTATTCTTTCTTTTGAATAACGGAATATAATTTCAGCCGAAAATGACTTCTAAAGGGCTAATTGTCAAGTCGGATCTGGCTAAATTTTACGGTATAACAATGTAGAAATGTCGACAAAACTTTTTCTTTGATAAAAAATGTTGAAAGTACTATTACATCTTTTAAAATTTATTTTTTAATTATATTATAGCCTTTGGATATTTGAACTCACACTATCAGTGAAAAAGAGTTAGGAAATTAAAAAATATCAAAACATGTAATTTTTTGCGGTTGAGATTTTCACATAAATCGCAGTTTTTCTCAATTTCGTTTTTTCATAAAAAACTTATGCCAGCATTCGTAAAATTTTGCAAGTTTTTAAAATAATATGTATTTGATGAAATAATTTACATAAAAATCACCTCAAAAAGAACCATTTTTTAAAATTTTTGTTTGAAAAATGTGAAATTCGAGGAAATCAATATTCGTGAAGCACGTACTTGAAATTTTGTTACATTATACATCAATTTTTGTGAATGTCACTATAATTATCAATTATTGTTTGGAAAAAGATTTATTTGCATTGGCAATTGGTTCCTTCTTTGAGACCTGAAACGATGACAAGCTTCCCTCCATTTTTTCTCTGAATTCCTTTTTCTTCTTTTGGTTTGTCCACAATCATCTTCACCTTTTGTTGCACTTTTCTTACACTCCACCTTTCTCTTTCCATCGCTTCTTGATTCCCCAGGCTTCTTTATTTAATTTTAATTTTTGCCTTCGCTTTCTTTGTTGTTCAATTTATATCAAATTTTTCTTTTCAAGTCCTTATTAGATGTCACAGTTGCTTTATCTTTTCTCCTTCTGATCAAATTTCAACTTACCCTGAATAAGGAAAAAATAAGGAATATACCTCATACAGAAAAAAAGAAACAATTAAGAAATAATCATTACATTTGTGGGGGTCTCTTCACTTACTTCTAGTGTTAAAAAAAATTGTTTAAAATACATTTCCAGGGAAGAGTATTTTGGTTCAATTATTATTGTGTATATAAAATATCAACAAAAAATATTCGTTTCACAGCCTAAAGTATTTTATAATCAAAGTAAAACGAGAATTATTGATTCGGTTTTTCGATGTAAGCAAATAGAAGGCTTTTCTGTTACTAACTTAAATGTGCTTCTGGAACTGTCACCAGCATATACGATAGAACACTTCGAACAGGAGAGGCTTCGGTGCTTCGGAGTTGAAATATTATGTATGATTTGTTTATTAAATTTTCAATATAAAATAAATGTCAATTATACACATTTTTTTTCGATATGTACATTTTTTCGGCCTATGATTTGTTTCCCTTTTTTTGGGTAGCTTTACTGTTGAGTCAAAAACGAAAGACAGAAAAAAAACCAGTGTTTTTAACCATTACTAGTCCAAGTTTATTTCTTGAATCTGTAACATCAGCATTTGAAATTGTACGTGAAATTTAGTTCAAATTTTGATTGTTGGACTTTCTCTTTATCACACAAAAAACCTTCTAATATCTAATATTGTTTATCATTTTAATGTCGCTGTTGCAGAAATGACGGACTCTTTGCTGGCAGCTCAGGCATTTGTCTTCTATGCCGCGGGTTTCGAAACGTCTTCAACAACGATGAGTAATGCTTTATATGAACTGGCTCTGAATCCTACAATTCAAGATGAACTTCGTGAAGAAATTCAGAATGAGCTAAAAAAATCAGATGGGAAATTGACATACGATGGAGTGAAACATATGGAATACTTGCACAAGGTATTTCAAGGTAACTTGATTTGATTAGGTCTTTATTTGCAAACTCATATAAGCAAGTTAGAAAAAAAATATTCCGCTAGAAATTCAGTTCTATCCTTGCCTTCTGTACTTAATTCAATTTCAAAAATTTTAATTCTCATGGGATTGATCTTCAATTCCAGAAACACTTAGGAAGTACCCGCCAGCAACACTGCTCGTTAGAAAATCTTCTAAAAAATACACATTCTCTGGAACCAATGTGACAATACCAAAGGACACAAGCGTTTGGATTCCAGTCTATGGAATTCATCGTGATCCCAAGAATTATCCAGATCCAGAGACTTTTGATCCAGAGAGATTTAAAGATAATGAAGTAGCATCTCGTCATCCTATGGCCTTTTTGCCTTTTGGAGAAGGACCAAGAAATTGCATTGGTAGGGGAATACTTTCTACAGTGGATAATGCAACCTAAAGTGGATAATTATGGATTCAAATATGAGTATATGAGTGACAATTAAGTTGAAATAATTATTTAACAAATATTACTATTTTTAAATATTGATTACCTACTCTAGGTTGCATTATCCACTTTAGAAAAGTTGCCTCTATAAATCATTCTTCATCTTTCCAAAATGTATTTTTAATTTCTTTAATAGTGAATTTCTCTAAATTATAAATTACAATCAAATTATATTCATTCACAGGGGCAAGATTTGCTGTATTTCAAACGAAAGTTGGTCTTATAAAAATTCTCCAGAATTACAAGGTACACGTATGTGATAAAACACCTATTCCGTACGTCAACAATCCGAGGGCTTTTCTGCTCGCTCCAATGGGTGGCATACACTTGAAATTCTCAAAAGTTTCTTAAAATACAAGTAAGATCGTAAAGTGTATGACAATTCTATAGTCATCAAAATATAATTTACATTTTTTTGAGTAGACAGTAATTTTTTTGGATGATCTGCGTAGAAATACTGATATGCTCCTTACTTTTGGGTGGGATATGTTGGATGTAGTAAG
>CAKNXH010057907.1:283-24331 GCA_932178445.1 Andricus quercusramuli | reverse complement strand
TGGTTAAAAAAAATCGACTATTTTTTTTTTTTTTACCCCCACATAAAAGCTTCCGGAAAGGTGTAACTCTTGAACGGCTTGATGAATTGCTAAGGCCATAACATACTTTTGTAGGAAATTCGACGCTCTACAAAAAGGTCTCTTATGATTTTTTCATAAATTTACTCCTTCAAAATTTATTTGAGGTTAATGTTGAACACATGATATATTTATCGGTTTTTTCTTAATTTTTGGCAAAAATTTGAAATTTATCACTAATTATCGTAATGGTTTTTTCGGAAATTTTATAGTTTAAAATTTTCTCTAAAAAAAACAATGATCTAACTCAAACCATCACATTATCAATTTCAATGATTTACAAGTTATTTCTTATTAAAAGTAGAACAATAAAAGACAACTTTTCAAACAATGTTCAACTTGATAATGTGATGATTAGAGTTAGATTATTGTTTTTCAGAGAACATTTTAAACTATGAAATTTCTGTAAAAAACAATTAAGATAATTAGTGATAAATTTCAAATTTTTGCCAAAAATTAAGAAAAAAACGATAAAATCATGTGTTCAACTCTAACCTCGAATAACTTTTGAAGGAATAAATTTATGAAAAAATCATAGAAGATCTTTTTTATAGAGCGTCGAATTTCCTATAAAAGTATGTTGTGGCCTTAGCAATTCATTGAGCCGTTCAAGAGTTACGAAACTGCAAATTAAAAAAAAAATTCACATGCTACTTAAATGGGAAATGGAAATTCGCGATGAGCGACCTCTAAATATTAATATTAAAAGCTCTAATTTTCACAGGCATCTTTTTACACCTTCCCTGAAGTTTTTATGTGGGGGTTTCGAAACAAAAATAGTCGATTTTTTTGAACCACCCTAATATATATATATATATATATACACTAATAATCAGATTTGTTTCTCAGCTACCTTACAATAAAAAGCTACAATTCTTTCTTCAGTCTTTCTTCACTATCTCGCGTTCAAAGAAATTGTGTAGACATTTTTAAAAGCTGAAATTCCTTCTAAAACATTTCCCATATTTCGCTTTATTTGACTTAAACTTTGAACTCTTAATTTTTTCCATATTATTTTCGACAAATAAAACAAAAATGACAAGTTCCATTGAAAAATGGTTAAAACATTATTTATGACTTTTTAAAAGCTACGATTTCTCATCTTAAACTATTGATAGCTGAAAAACAACTATATCATAGTTAAATGTTAGAATGAGTTTAAAAATCTTTAAATAAATAGTGTTGGTTGTCAAGAATTTTGCGATAGTTTTGTGATGTCCTCAAATGGAATCTTTTTCGGTTGCATGTAGCCATACATTTCGATCAATCGGTCAACTTTTTCAAAGCATCTGACTGAGAATCTCATTTTGTTGACAAAAGGGATCATATATGTTCAATTTTTACAAAAACTGGCGATACGTAAAAATAAATTTGAGTGATTTAACGAGATTTATGGTCTAAAAAATAGAGATTCTATATGAAGGCATGAAAAAAATATCGAAATCTCTTTGACGACAAAGTTGTTCATTAAAAACGTGAAGAATAAGGCAGTTTCGACACTTGCTTCAACCTTTTACTATGATATAGTATCATTTTCCAATTATCATATCAGTGAACAGTGTTTAAGCAATTTTTTGAGTTCAAGATGTGTCATGAATCAAATTATGATTTCGAAAATAGGATCAGCTGCGATTTTTGTGCTTTCATTTTTTGAAGCCTAAAATGCATACAAATGATGTGCTGTAGCCAGATTTTGTTGACATTTTGAATATACCTATAACTGGTTGAAGGCACTATGTTCCGTAAAGTTCACAAATTTTATTCGATTTGAAATTTTCTTTCAAGTTAATGAAAATTGATATCGAAAGTTAATAATTAATTTTTTATGTTATTTGATTGTCGAATGAACAAATATGATATCGCAGAGAGTCATTGCTAAATAACTGTAGTTGATTTCAAAGAGAACGACGGAATTTTTAGTTTATGAATATAAAAAACGAATAAATTTGTTCATAAAAATGGGAATGAAGGAGCAAATTGTTTATCAGTTATCTAAGGATTCTTATACAGGTTTAAAATTATTTATTAATATTATTATTTTTAATTTTATATTTATTAATATAAAATTTTATATTTAATAATTATTATTACTATAATTTATCAAAATTATATTTATGCAGTTAAATATTTTTAAAAATCAGTTCGTAAAGCGTTAGAACGTGTACAGTTCGAATTGTTTTGCCTTTTTTGTAAATTTTCAAATCTCGCATGTTGCTTTTGTCTTAAGTTTGTGCATCATTTTTTCAATGTTGACCCTAGCAGTTAATGAACAAATTTTTTTGCTTTCCCAGAAAATTTTCGATTCCGTGTTCTGGCATTGAGCCAAATCTGTCCTAATTTTGGGAAAGTCTAGATCAAAATGCCTGAATTGTTATCTATTTGAATAGCGATCCTGGTGAGTATTTTTGTTTGGTCCGCGATCATTAAAGTTGCTAAAATCCTTAATCAATACGTCCTTTATCAATTCTGGATCTTTAAGAATCAGTATGTATGTACGTATACCATTAAGCCATTTCCCTTTCGAGGTAGGCGTGACACTACCCGATTCAGATAGTGTTTCTAGGTGAATAGTTTCTTGTAGTAAATAACTACAAGTGTGGGCTCACCACACCCATGACGAGCCAACAATACGCAGTAGTATTCCCGAATGGTCACCCATCCAAGTACTAACCGCGCCCAATACTGCTTAACTTCAGTGATCTAACGAGAACTGGTTTTTTCTGCGTGGTATGGCCGTTGGCCATACTGTATTATTGTATACTGTACTGGATTATTTTTAGCATAAATTCCAACTATAGGTTCGTCCTCGAATTCGTCATACATTTTTTTCGTGAAATCTCCCATGGATATTCGATTTAATATTAGATCTTTAAATTTGCGTATTAAGGGAAGAGGTTTTGGTCCTTGGACTCCCTGAATTTTCCAAAGATTATGATTTGATGTGCTATAGCAGTAGAGGAAAAGGCAAATGGCAGAAGCTATACACAAAATCTCGAATGGCCCCATTGTAGAAAAGAATTCTGGATATTTTGAAATCAATTTTTCTGGTTCTTTATGCCGAGCCTGAAATTGGAAAAACATATGCACATCTTAAAAGTTCAATATCATGATTCTTTGTTTCTTCTCATTTACAAGGTTGCTTGACAACGTGCGAATTACTCATCTTTGTCTTTGTCGTACGTATCCTGGTTGCATAATTCGGCATGACATCAAAATACGAAATATAAATTATTTTTGACTCTACAATTTGTATAGAACAAAAAATTCTAATCAGAGGCACAATAAACCGAACAAATTTTTGCGATCTGAGAGATAATGCTCACGATTATAAAATACAATTTTCAATTTAATAACAAACTTTTTTTCTTATTCTCTGTGCTTGAATTTGTTAAAGTAGGGGACAATCATTTAAATACATGAATGAATGACTTTTTGTTTATAAAAGCAGTAACTAATGATGAATTTGTACCAGAAAACTACTGATTTGAAGAAAATTTGACTATAAAAAACGAGAAATATACTGGTATACTGAGTAGAATTTATAAAGTGTACGTTGAGGTATAATAATCATGACAAGCTTTAGTTGCTCTATATATTCACTGATGGACGGTATCCTAGGTGTCCGCCTCTGATTTTGCGATGCTTTTGCAAAATGTTATAGCAGACCAACAAAAAAGAGAAAATAAGGTAAGAAAAGAAGCTTTTTTTTTGTCTGCAGAGAAAAATTGAGAAACTAATTGAAAAATTTTTTTCATAATGAATTGAAGAGTCGTGGTATAGAAATACGTGGATACAAGTTTAATGAATACACGTTTTTCAAATAGGATTTGCTATGAATTTTATTTTCTTCTAAAGAAATTAAAAAAGTTTTTCAAATTTTAAATTAAATTTATTACAAATGTATAAGAGAGAAGAATGGTTTTCTTCCTTTTAGCATCGATATTTCTTGAAATGTGATATCAAGACATTAATTTTTTATTTTCTCTGAACAGGATCATTTTTGGGATCATACTCGTATATGTTTTATTGTAATTCAGTATTCTGATATCTTGGGAGAAAGTTTTTCTTTTCGATTAAATCGAAATTGTCTTTTTCAGATTAAACCTTTTTTCACCTGAATTCGGAAACTCAGTATTTCAGGAGTAACATTTATATTTTTTTTCAACTGAAGATTATAATTTTTATCGCAATCCGCAGCAGCGAGCCCCCTACAATTTTTGGTCTGTGTCACTTCGAGCGTTGTCAAATTTCACTTTTATTTCTGCGAAACTGGATGCATTTTCCCAATCAAACTTGTTTGCCCTCAATTCAGTAGCACTTCAACCTGGGAGTGGACTTTTGTTTTATCTCTAAATGGTAATTTTGGTTTTACAGAATGTTATGTCGCCTTTCTGAAAAAATCCGATTTTGTTGGTTATCTGTTTCTGTACTGACACCCTTTAGTTATAAAAAACGTGATTTGCTCTGTTCCATGAAAAAAATATAGAGGTAAACCATCACTGAATATAAATGAGATAATACAAAAAATTCGCAAATATGAACTTTGCTGGTTTAGCCCCATCACATTTTTTCATCGAATTGATTGTATCCCTTTTTTCATAACTCATCGTGACCAAAGTTTTTAATAGCAAGGGTAGAATTTATAAAAGAACTCACCTGAATTGATAATACGATACCTGTAATAGACTTGTCACATATAAATATTTTATATGTATATGGTGAATGTACCAATTACTGCGGATCTCACGATTACCGCATATATATATATATATATATATATATATATATATATATATATATATTCGGTTTCGGTTTCGATTCCCTTGGAATAGAACCGAAGGGCTTATGACAAAGCCACCGAACGCGTCCTTGGGTTGCGGATAGAGGGTCCCCGTACCAAGGGTTTCTGCTGAATATGGATACAATAATTAATAAGCAGTCGCGGACAATTGTCCAGGGATGGTCCCGAAGGAATAACCCCTAAGCGAAGGTGTGCGAACCGTGCCGAAAGCTGCATGGCACCTGGGTGAGGTGTCTTTAACGGTGACTCTGGGATATCGGGCGATGTCTCAGAGTAATAGCCTTATCCTTGCACGCGGGGCTCTACAAGGATGGACGAACCCTTTCCCTAGCTCCTCGTGGGAACAACAATGAAACCAAAAAACCACCAAAATGTTGTAGATGCGGTTCAAAACGATCGAACGCGCAGAGCACCCGACAATGGATCGGCAAACAATGCCGATCATCCTAGAGTTCGGGGTGCTGAAAATAATTTAGATGGAAACACAACGACGAACCGGCGAAACGCCCACATTGAGTGGACGGATCAACTTAGGAATGATGTGTTAGACTGCTACGATGCCAGTATTATCCCTGTTCGTGGAGGCTTTATGGCGCGTATGCATACTCTGTGGTGCCAGAAACACCCAGAGCTTCAACACGTTTCGCAACAGTCTTTGCGAAATCAAGCCGACTACCTCCGCAAAAATGGATATGTACGCGGAGCGCTTCCTCAAACGCTGCTTGAACAAGCTGCAGACGAAGATGAAACGACATTAAGACCAACCGCAGAAAGTAGGCACCTTCTTGAAGATGATGGCTATTTCAGTACAAGGAGGAACATCAAGATGCAGGTTCCTCTTAAGCCCCAAGATCTGGCTGAAATGGATGCCTCCCTTTGTGGAGATATCTCGCAAGAGTCCGACCTCTGGACCATCAATTGCTCAGTTTATGGTGCTGCGAGAGCTTTGGCTGATTCAAATCGAAGGCTCAAACCGACGATGGATCAAAAGACAAGAAGACGCTTGCATCAACTGAACAAGAAAATTGGATGGGCAAGACAGAATGCGTCCCGTGTTCAATGTGTGATTGACTACATAACATCTGGTAGACCGTTCACGGAAAAGGTTCGAAAGTTCGCCCAAGAACTAAGGACCTTGAATCACACACTAAACAAGTCAAAGCTGCTGACAATCAAGCAGCATATTGTTGACAAAATAAGGCTGTTATCTGACGCAAGGAGGAGGATACAGAAGAGGGAGAGATGGATCAGAGAGAATCAACAGTTTCTCGCTGACCCATCGCGCCTCTTCAGTGATCCCCCTGTTTTTGTAAAAAATCCACCCAAGCCCAAGGAGGTAGAGACTTTTTGGAGAGAGGTGTACAAGATCCCGAAAACACTAGAGTTGAAGGAAGATACTGACAATATCATTCGCTTCAAGGAGTTTTGCGAGAGCCTCATAAAATCTGAGGAGGAGTGCCCATCAGTCACTGCCGAAGAGGTGAAAAAAGCACTTAGAGGCACGAAGAACTTTTCCGGTGCTGGACCAGATTGTATCAAGAACTTTTGGTGGAAGAAGTTTACTTCTACACACCAACATTTGGCCCGCATATTCACCTCATATTTAAAGTCGGAGATGCCCATTCCGCAGTGGCTAGTGTTAGGACGCACTATACTCCTACCGAAAAAAGGCGACTT
Source organism: Andricus quercusramuli (assembly GCA_932178445.1). Taxonomy (NCBI): domain Eukaryota; kingdom Metazoa; phylum Arthropoda; class Insecta; order Hymenoptera; family Cynipidae; genus Andricus; species Andricus quercusramuli. Next base: position 17,775 of record CAKNXH010057907.1, on the reverse strand, counting down.
GTCCAAACCAGAGAATTACAGGCCAATAACTTGTTTGAACACACTGTATAAGATTTTTACAGCTATCCTAAACAACAGGATTGTTCGACGAATTGAGCCTGTATGGCGAGAGATGTACGAACATCGTGGCTCGAAAAAAGGTGTAGCAGGCTGTCGAGAGAACCTGCTGATTGACAGGTGTGTCTGTAAAGACGCTACAGTCCATCAGCGCGTCCTGTCAATGGCCTGGATTGACTACCGGAAAGCTTTTGATTCAACCTCTCATAGACTTATCATCTGTCTGTTGGAAAGCTTGAAGGTACATCCACACATAGTGAGATGCATAGAGAGATTGATGCCTCTTTGGAAAACTAGATTTACCATCTCATCTAGGAATTATCGTCTGACGACGAACAACGTCACCTTCCAGAGGGGCGTCTTTCAAGGGGATAGTATGAGCCCTTTGCTTTTTTGCATCACACTTTTGCCTCTATCTCTTGCACTACGAAATTCTCCTGGATACCTCTGTGGCGACACTAATCAGCGTGAGCATAAGGTCACTCATGTATTCTATATGGATGACCTGAAGATCTATGCCGCTGGTAAAAGCAAACTTCAAACTGCTTTAAATGTCGTCAAGAACTACACAGGAGAGATTAGGATGGACTTTGGTTTGGACAAGTGTGCCAAAATTCATTTGAAGAAAGGAAAGATTACTGGCGTTCCCAAGGACCCTGAGCTTGTGGATATAAGTGTTATTAGACATCTTAACACTGGAGAGACCTATACATACCTGGGCGTGCCTCAAAGCCGCATTCAGGACGTAACATCAGTGAAGGAGTCTCTCCGAAGCAGATACAAGCATCTTCTTCGACAGATTTGGTCTTCCAATCTGTCGGCGTTGAACAAGGTATCTGCGACTAACATGCTTGCCGTCCCGGTTCTACTTTACTCGTTTGGGGTGGTTCAATGGACGAAGAACGAGCTTAAGGCCCTTGATGTCACCACGCGTAAGATCATGCATATGCATAAAAGCTTGCATATCAATTCGTCAGTTCCGCGATTATACATTTCACGCCAGCAAGGCGGACGCGGACTTCCGAATCTCCAGTGTCTTCATAACCGAATTGTTTTGAGTACAGCTTACATCGTTGCGAATGGCAGAGATCCTCTCCTAAAGATGGTCAGAAACCACGAGATGATTGGCGAAGGGGCGTTCCTTTACAAAGCCGCGGAGCAAGCTGCTGAGACCCTTGGCCTGAATTTTAACATCAGAAGTGAGGAAAGTGCATTACTCCATCTAGATGCTTCACGTCTAAAAGCCGAAGTAAAGAAAGCAGAGGTTGGAAAATTTCACCAAGAGCTACTCGACAAGCAAATGCACGGAAACTTTCACAGAAATGTAGAAAAACAGTCCTTGTCGAAGGAGCAAACTTTTGCTTTCCTCAAATCATCAGGGCTCAATTCAGGTACAGAGGGCTTTATTTTCGCATGCCAGGACGGTGTATTCTCCACCTTAGCATACCGCGCCCGCATTTTATGTCAAGAAGTTCCCAGTGATAGGTGCAGAGCGTGTCATGCACACGCTGAGTACCTAGAACATATACTATCGGGGTGTCCGACCCACGCAGGAACAACGTATATCTATAGACATAATGCGGCCCTAAGAGTACTTTATTACCACCTTTGTCGCTCTAACGGTGTTGGTCGCGACCCTGCCCTGCCGAACGCTCCAAGGGATATAGAGTCTATTGTCCGAAACGAGAAGTGCCAGATTTTCTGGAACTACGATTTTCGGGCAACAGTCTCCGTTGCGCACTCGAGGCCCGACATTGTTCTCCAAGACTTCGAGAAACGAACTATATTCATGATCGAATTCTCGGCTCCATCCGAATACAACATCACTGCAAAGGAGAAAGAAAAAGAGGAGAGATATCAAGACCTTAAAAGAGAGCTGCGTCGACTGTACCCAAAATATTCGGTACGAGTAATTGTTCTTGTGATAGGTGCTCTCGGAAGTGTGAAATTATCGCTGGTTCGTAACCTTAAAGCCATACCCGCGTGCCAAAAATATGCCAAGGCTCTTGCGAGATGGATGCAGAAAGCTGTCATCCTTGGGTCGCTTCGTGTCCTCAAGACACACGAGGGTTTCGCCGGCCTGTCGTTGTGATTTCGTCGTGCCCTGTGACCACCCATCTCACGGATGTGAGACGTGGCCATAGGTGTATTTTACCGCGGTTCTACTGGGGGCCATTGACATTTTTTTCCAGATGGCAGTTGCTCTTAGTGGTACCCTGCGGTGGTTGTTTAACTTTTTTTTTAATTATATATATATATCATTTTGAATCGATTAATTATCATTTTACGTGCATGGTACTCATATTAAATATAATTAAAAAATGGAAAATTTGATTTCAAGATATTTCGACAACAGGATGAGTTGCGAATTTCGTGCTTCCATTGTTCGAAGCCTAAAATGGATACAAACATAGTACCACAGCGCAACTTTGTTGACATTTTCATCATGCCTACGATTGAAGCTTTTGAAGCACACGGTGTGTAATTGAATTGTGTCACAGATAGTTTTCTATGCGTCGTTTGGATAGGTATATTTCAAATTAATTTTTACTTTCATGGCATCGATCTTTAATTTTGGAAACTCTCCGAAAATATCCACCAGCAACAAAACTGACGAGAAGATCTTCTGAAAAATACACATTCTCTGGAACAAATGTAACAATACCGAAAGACACAATAGTTTGGATTCCTGTTTATGGAATTCATCGGGATTCAAAATATTATCCCAAGCCAGAGATTTGTGATCCAGAGAGGTTTAATAAGGAAGCTGAAAAAACAAGACATCCTATGCTCTTTTTTTCCTTTTGGAGAAGACCCCAGAAATTGTATTGGTGAATATTTCTCAAAACGACGTATTCAAGTCTTAGAATTTTCCTTTTATGTAGTTTCTGGTTTCAGCGAAAATATTCATCCTACGTTCACCGAAATTTCGGTTGAGCGAGCCCACTTTTACATTTTCCTCGTGCTACATGCACAGAATTTCGGTGAGTGTAGACAAAGCCTTTTTTTAATATTCAATAAAATTGGGATTTTGTACTCAGTAACAAGACTATTTTCCGCACGTATGAAAATATGGAATGACTCTTCAGTTTACAAATAATATAGAAACAATTTGACTAACAATTGATGATTTTCAATGATGATTTTAGATCATTTAGAAAAAATTCATATTATTTAAGTTCATAGGGGCAAGATTTTGCTGTATTTCAAACAAAAATGGGCCTCATCAAAATAATCCAAAGTTTCAAAGTTGACGTATGTGACAAAACTCATATTCCATACATCAATAATCCAAGATCTCTTCTTCTCGCTCCAACAAAGGGTATATTTTTGAAATTCTCAAGACTGTCTTAGAAATCAACTTTTAAATTTCAAATAAGTGCTTGTAAAGATGGCTTAATTAATTATGGTAACAACGAATCACGAGGAATCTTCGTTATATCTCTGCTATATATTCACATTCAGCACGATTTTTCGAGTAATATAATGGCATGCTGTACCACATTCGTATGCAGTTTACAACACTTTACATCAAATACTGTATGACGATTGGTAAACAGGTTTCATTAATCGCATGATAGTTGTATCGTTATGATGAAATCTGAAAAAATAAGAATAATATGATGATTTTCAATTAATTGTTATTATAATTGAATCCTTTTGCTTAGCATATTTTGCGTGCAATTATTTTACCCATAAATTACATATATATCTCCTCAGTTGAATAGATCTACTGCAGTTTGCCAATAATCTTGCTCCCTTCAACTACATATTTATTCTGGAATGAGTAGTTCTGTACTAGTTCGAAAGTATAAAAAGTATCAATATTTCTATCAGGTAATTAAGTATATTATTGAATTCGTTATACGCATTAGTTTTCCGAAAACTGATCAGTTCTTGGGTGTAAAAGTTGGTGGCGAGTTTAGAAGAGTGTCACTGATTTGAACATTTTCATGATTAGAAAACTTTTTACATTTTCATTCACGTGAATGTAATAAAATCGCTAAATTTTCTATCTTCTGTTTTTAACGGGTCTTTACGCTTGGACACTTAGTCTCCAAAAGTGATAACATTTTGTTGGTGTCTGTTTGTATGCATTACGGGTCTCAAAATAAAGTTCAAGTTCGTTGAAAAGATATTTTCGACCAAAATTTAAAAAGTTAGAACATTTTCGAAATTTTAAACAAAATTTTTTTAAGAGTTTTAGAAATTTATCTGAAAGTTTCTGGCACATGAGACAAAGACTTTCAACTTATCCTGATGGCATTTTTCAATTCGACGAAAATTAAGAAAGTTATGTGCTTTTCAACATTTTCAAATTTTTCAAAAAATATAAAAAATTATTTACTGATAGATCAATAAATTTCAATTGAAATTTTCACTAAAGTTTTCAACAAGACTTACAAATTATCTGACTCTCTAAATCTGAATTTGTAGAAAACTCCTAAATGGTCGTAATTTCCTACTAATTCAAATACATAGCGTCGATTCGTTTACTGCTAGTAAGTGAAAATCCACAAATACAATATGTAAGAGAAATAAATGGATAAGTAACAATATCTACTTGATGAATTGGTGATGCTACTACTAAATGAATTAGTGAATGTATTGCTAGTAACTATTTTAAACGGTAGTTCAAAATAAATTTAAAAACTGATTTTTACAATGAACAGATTTCTATTGAAATCAAATAATACATTATTAAATATATTGAAAAATACAAAAAATGTAAAAATTGTACAAACCATACATCAAATTACAAATAAACATACTAACCAGCTACCTGAAGTTGTAGGTTTTCAACATTTCTATATTATTTTAAATTTGTGCACAACATGAGCGACATAAATATTCATGAGAATCAAGTCCAGGCTGGTGATTCTGCAGTACGCTCACCAATTTGTGCACACTATAAGCCTTGAAGATGTTTAATTTTTCTGCAAATGCATTTCAGTTAACCTAACTTTTTTCAACGACACTTTCTTAGTTCCCTTTTAAACTATTGACATATTCTTCTATATTAAAGGAACTAAACAGAAACAAAAAATAATAATATCAGTGACCAAATCATTTAACTTTCAATTCAGAATCCACTTATTCACAAACGAAAAATCGCGAAAGGAGCAAGTGTCACGGCTTCATAGCAGCAGCAGCGTGCATACGCCTGCGCTATAAGAGAAATGCCATTTACTTTCAGCAGTACAGTGCAACCTACGAATAAGACCAGACTAAATTTTGGCACCCCGTCTCTCATTGATGGTTCTTGATCTGCGAACTCTAGAATGACATCAGTGAAGTACACCATAGGATGCAGGCTTTCTTCATTGAGCTCTTCAATGAGTTCAGCTGGAGCAGGGGCAGGCTCTGGCTCTGTCGGCTATGAGACAATCGCCCTGCTACACCCCCCAGATGCGGCCTCTGCTTGTCCATAGCGTCTCGTGTCACGGGCATATGAACCTCCTTTCTCGCCGCATCTGCGGGGTCCTCTAAAGATGCTCCTAGATGTTGTTCGCCCTTGACGGGTCCTCACCGCGCCGTTGCCCGAAAGTGACATCCTCTTTTTGGCCTGCGCACCTTAGAATTGCTGACGGAATGAATTTTCAGCCTGAGATCTCATTCGATTGATGGTTGTTCTAGATAGGAGATTCCTGTCTATTACCTGATGCCTTCATTGTTTGCAGGACGTCTCCAGTTACTGTCCTTATTTCCGGGAAATTAACTACAACGTTCTGGCGAAAGGCCATCCCATCAAGAGAAGTTGTGGTCGCTCTCATCTCGTATTCAAATTGGCAGCGCATCAAGAACTCATCATGTTGGGTTTAAAAATTGATGCGCTACTGTGGCATTCCTACTGAAGTGGTCGGGTGTCGAAACATATTCTGCAGGCGCAGCTGATGTCCTGCTGCCTACCACTTCTTGCCGATATTCTGGCTGGACAGTAGCTCTTTCGGGTATTCTGATGATATCTACCTGTCCATCACGTAGCTCACCACCACTGGCTTGCATGCTGCGACCCACAGCGGTGGCACCCAGGGTGCCCCGACGATCATTGCGAAGCAACCACCGACGATATAAGTAAAATAAAGAATCGTATCTTATGCACGTAAAGCCTATCCCAAGATATTGAAAATGTAACATATTTTAGCATGACGCCTAAACAGTTCTGACTTTTTTTTTCAAAAACTGAGACACAATAGAAGTGTACAGTACAGAGATTCTGTGAGAATTTCAGAACTTTTTTTTATATTTCGTTTACGGTCTTATTCTGGTAGCAGGGCGATTGTCTCATAGCCGACAGAGCCAGAGCCTGCCCCTGCTCCAGCTGAACTCATTGAAGAGCTCAATGACGAAAGCCTGCATCCCATGGTGTACTTCACTGATGTCATTCTAGAGTTCGCAGATCAAGAACCATCAATGAGAGACGGGGTGCCAAAACTTAGAGTCAACAAGGACCTTCTCCGATTAGTTGTCGGCTTGAACACCGAGATGGTGCCTCTGTGCTTGCAGCAGGATACCAGCTTGCTGCAGGTTCAGAATCTTGCATATTACGCTGCGGACGCGTATGCCAGGACGATGAGCATAAAACTCACAGTCCGGGCTACTAACAACTATACCCCATAAAAGGTGTCAGACCCTCCATGGAAGTTTCGACTTCAAGGCGAGATTAGTAAAGTAAGAGCAAACCTGGGACGATTGTACCAATTTCGGAAGGGCAATCGGTCTCAGAGACTGACTCGCCACGTGGATTTCCAAGTGATCTTTCGCCCAAATAGTATCAGTTCAACAACATTTACGAACATGGACCTGGACTATCTCAAACAGAGGCTCATGTTTCTGTCAGCGCGACTGCAACGATTCAAGAGAGCGACCGCGAGAAGGAATGACAATAGAACTTTTTAAAAAGATGAAAAACGTTCCTTTCGCGGATTTGCAGATGGCAAAAACAATACTCAAAATTATTGTGAATCACCTCGGGCTAAGGAAATGGTCAGATATTGGTCGAGCATCTGAGGTACTCACAGGTCAAGTCAACTGGAGGTTCTGCAGCTCGTCCTTGCAGGGGCCCTTCAAAATATCTTGGAGAACCCAGATTACTTGCCCTCTTTTATGACGGACGGCGTAACGTTTATGATACCCAAGAAGGTAGATACTGATAGCCCTAGTGATTACCGACCAATCACCTGCCTCTCGACCTCTCGATGCGTCTCTTACGGCTGTCATTTCTGACTTCGTCTATGAATATTGTGAGGAGAACAATGTCCTCTCTGAAGAACAAAAAGTTTGCTTTCGAGGCTCCCGTTGTTGCAAGGACCAAGTCACGATTGATGGTGTGGTTGTGTTGCATGCGAAATGCCACCAACGCAGTTTGCGCATGGTCTACATCGACCACTAATAGGCGTTTCCCTCAATAACCCACTATTATTTACTTGAGGCCCTTAAGTCATATAAGATCTGTCCGCACGTCATCCATCCTATAAACGGGCTCTCCAGGATGAATGTTGAATCCCTTTAGGGCTCTGCAATGTGAAGGTTGGATCCCTTTAGGGTCTTGCAATGTGATTGTCGGATCCCTATAGACGGGCTCTCCAGTATGTATACTCGCGAATTAGGACGAATGCGCAAGCAGAATAAAGAGTTCCAAAACAACGACTGACACCAACGGATCTACTAATAGTTCAGGCGCCCTGTCAAACTTGGAGAAACAAATGCTACCTAGAATTTGACTTTAGATTCTTGTAGTGCTAGCATGTAGAACAAAAGCCTGTATTTTTGCCACCACGGCATCGGAAGCCTAATTTGTGTAAACAATGGTCAAATATTGCAAAAACAAGGTTTTTGTTTATTGCAAGTGACCTATATGTCTGTCAGGGAAAAATTGTTCTTGAAAAATGTGGTTCTTACAAATATCTACAGAATGACGTATCGTACATTAAGATTTGTTTATTTTTTTACTCGGAAAAAATAAATAGCACCCGAAAGTTCCATTTTTATATATGCAACTATTATTGCAATAATTAATCAACAAGTCTCAAGCTTACAGAAAATATGTCCCTTACCATCATTTGAAGTGTGCAAAACTTCAGTCCGAAATAATAATTAGTTTTCATAAATACTTATTTGTTATTAAAAAATGGACTATTTTTTAATGAAATTTCTACAGATTTGGCAAATGGGATCTCAACAAAAAGTGGGTTATTGTCCTCTACGGAAGTTGTGCTATCCAGTACACTTAGCGGCAAAACGATTTTTCATTATTAAATTGCACAAAAATGGGTACAGAAAGAGGGTATGTTTCTTCTTCATGAACAAATAGAATAAGTTTGTCAATTTTCACTTAATGGAATCGGCATAAAATTGATTCGAGAAGTATTATTTTTCTGTTGTTGATTATCGTCACTGATTATTATGCGGGAGAAGGATTGACGTGATCTGTGGCGGCGAAGTGGGGGATGCTGCTGTCGCGTACGTATAGTTATTAAACAATATTTGAAAAGTTTATCAAATTTTTTTTCTCTGAAGTAATTTTCCAAATGTAAGTCATCAAATGAATAAGGTATACATCATAGTTAATCCAATACACAATGCATTACGGCAAAATTAGGAAAGATAAATGAAATAGTTTTAAACATAATGTATTGCATATAATTCATTCGAGAAGCAACTAAGAGATTTGTAACTAGCACGGAAAGCTTGCTCAAATTTACAAAAAAAAAATCATCCTGATACATCAATTCGTTGCTGAGATATTAAAACTGTTTGCAATTTCAACAGGTTTCTCCACAGCGGTTTCTCCCACTACGCCTCCACTAACTGCGTCGATCCTTTTCTGTGAACTTTTCCGTGAATCAGACAAGATTATGAACAATAAATTTAGAATGCATATCTTCGTGAATTCTATAAGAACTAGTTAAACTCTTTTTTTATATTTGGTACAAACTTGTACTTTATAAAACGAAAATTTACGTAGTTATTTCATTCGTTGAAAGAAGAAAACTTAAGTGTACTTGACTGTACTTCAATCCGTAGATGGTAGAGTAAAGAAACAGGATTTGCCCGATATGTTAAAATCAGGCATACTACTCTTATCAGATCACTTGATTGTGTTTCAAAAATCTATCCGTGACTGATGATATGTACCGGGACAGACCCATGTAGATTATTGAAATCCCAACTCTCACGAAAATGCCTTCGACATATTGGGCTGTAACCATCTTAAGCTTGAGAGAAAAATGAGCTTCTCATTAAATTAATAATAATAATAATAACATGCGTGATGAAGAAGAAGTCGCTGATGAAAATATCACCCATCATTTCATATGGATGAAAAAGTTACTTCAATTCAGTTCATTCACAGATAATGAATATTACATATAGAATCTGGTTTTATAACAGATTTTTAATACATTTCGAGTAGGAATATGCTTCTTGAAAAAATACAGTAGATTATCACGGAAATGTATGCATACAATTCATGAACGGACGATTCAGTGTATGCAATCATTGAATCTAGTATTTTCAGTACTTACTTGCCAACGGCCATACCATGCTGAAAAAACCAGTTCTCGTTAGATCACTGAAGTTATGCAGTGTTTGGCGCGGTTAATACTTGGATGGGTGACCGTCCGGGAATACTACTAACTTCGTGCTGTTGGCATGTCGTGGATGTGGTGAGCTCACACTTGTAGTTATTTACTACAAGAAACTATCCACCTAGAAACACTACCCGAATCTGGTAGTGTCACGCCTACCCCGAATAAAGGAAAATGGCTTAATGGTATACATACATACATACATACTTGACTTAACTACATCAGTAGAATACCTCCTTCTCCTACTCCTCGGCCCCCTCATTCCTCCTCCTATATTCCTTTCCCTTCCACTACATACATTTTAATAGCTTACTTGATTTGATTAAGGATAACTCAATTTTCAACAGAGGAACTTGTTTAGGACTACCAGAAAAGCAGCAGACCCGACATTCTATGCTAATCTTTATTAACCAGGTTTTCCTTGGTAATGAAACTATAAGTTTCGTCTATTAAGATTGAAACGGTTAAGTATAAAATAAATATTTTATACTCATAAATTACACTCAGAAGCGGGCGAAATAGAAAATAAATACGCTACTGAGTGACTTGCGAATTCCTGGGCGAAAGAGTTATATAGGTCGTATGTAACACTATGCGAAACAGGTGCGGTTGCGTGCGCTACCTGTACGATAAGTGGGGATGCGAGGACCCGCGACGACGGGACCTGTGTGATTACCAAGGATCACTCGTATCGCCAGTCTGCGCTCGAAGGTTCAACCGAACACTGTGTCGAGCGTTTGACTCCAAGGAATATTTGCGCGATAGCGTCTTATGAGCATTTCAGGATTTAGTAGCCAGGTAATTGGATGAATAGGAAGGACCGAGGACAACTCTTTTAATAAGTTTGATATTCCTGATCGGAATAATTCCTTTAAAAACAAAAAAACGATTAAACTTTGAGGACCAACCCCTCGCGGAACCTGTCAAAATCCAAAATTGATCAAGAGTAACACTGGAGATCTTTAGGATCGCCCATTCTTTTTCAACCCGTTCTCATACAGGAGCTCAAGAATGCCAGTGTGAACACTCAAAAATCATTTAAGTTCATTTAGCGAAATTAATCAAGAGTAAAGCTGGAGAACTTAAAGATCGCCCATTCTTTTTCAACCCGTCCTCATACGGGAGCTCAAGAATGCCAATATAGCCACTCGAAATTAATTAAGTTGATTTGGCAGTGAGTTGTTCGAGGGAAAAGCAAATCTTTATGTTTGCAAAATAAACTTGGTTCTCAAAGGTAGAACTTTGCATTTGTAAAATTAAATTTACCACGAACAAGAGCGGAATAGAAAACAAAACTGTATTTTAGAAATCATTAAAATCAGATAGGAAAATGAAACAACATTCTGGAGGACAAACATGGCACCAAGTTTGCACGGAATGGCGTTTCATTTAAAAGAATAAAAGTAAAAGTAAATAAAATTGGTACTCAGTCCTTCTAGAGAGAGGGAAAATTTATAGGATAGTATTAATTAAGTTTGAGCAAAATCATGAGTGCTCCTAAAATTATTTAAGCCGCAATTAAAAATTGGTAGTTGCGTGAGAGAACTAATAAAGGGAACAAAATTGGCTTATTCAGGCGTGATAGGTCGTTCGAAATCCTACAAGCAGGAATCTAAAAAGAATAGACAAAACGAGAGCAGTTCGGACTTCGCTTCTGTGGCCTCACAATCTTCTGATGTTTATGATTCTTTTTTTTTTAGAAAAACCTTAATAATGAGAACATTTCAAGTAAGAGCAATTTTGGACACTGGATATGAGGATAATTACATTTCAAGAGAATTCATAATTGAAAACTATTTCAAAATCGAAGGGTTAAAATTAGAAAAGAGTGAAGTTCACTTTAATGTAAATTAAGAACCTCAAATTACGGATAAAGTTTCTTTTTATATCGTCGTGGCTAACAAATTAATTCGTTTCAGGTTTATTGTCCTTACAGGATTGGTGCCGACGTGCATACTCGGCACCAACTTCCTGATTAGGACACAGCAAATCGTCGGACGATCCTAATACTCATGAAGTAATTTCATGAAAGGAGAACACGATACAAGTAAATTAAGAACTTAAATTCATAAAAAAAGGGGGAAACGTTCTCATATCCAGGCGTCGTTAATAGATATATTAAATTAATGCTCATAAACTAAAGAATAATGTTACAAGATGGTATACTTAAATCAACGGTATGCCCATGATTCTCTTAATTCGGAATTCTTGTCTCTTAAGGGGTAACACCACTGTAGAAATTTCAAAAAATCAATTTTTTTTATCAGCTTAAAAAATTCTTTGAACCTTGTAGAATAATGGAAAAAAGGTTTTATACGTGTTCGAAATAGATTTCTTTGAAATTTCGAGCCCTTTTACCGAGCGTGTCGGGCCGCTCTGCAACGACTACCTGCGCCTATTACTACTATTACTACTGCCTGTTTTCGTATATATCAATTTTGAAGAGTTCTTGGCACTCTACTAGTGCAAGTTACAAGTATTTTCAGTTAGAAATGATTTAGCACACGTCAGCAACTCACGTTAGTACAGCTTAGGTGCACGTGTAATACGGACTTTAAACGCGTTTTTCTCAAAACACGTTCTTTGAAATCGGCACGCAGCATAACTCAAACAATTTTCAATATTTTTAATCGGGGTTTTTCCTACATCTTTATAATAGTATTCCGCAGTGAAAAGCGTAGCCGATTTTCGATAAATTAATTTAAACAATTTTCATCAACAATTAAGTGCCGTTTTTTTGGGTCGAAAAATGAGTTTTTTTTCAAATGCTTGCCAATTACACAAAAATCAATATTTTCCAAATCGGCCACGTGTTTCACTAGCCATTCTTATGTAGATTAGGAAAAAAAAATTCATTTTGTTCCAGATTAAATTTTCCACCCTCTGTGCTGCGTGCCGCGGAGCGCCTTAAAAAAAAACACGCTTGACAAAAATGTCACCAGTGCCTCCATTTTGAAAAAATTTTCAATAAAAATTTGTAATTTTTTACTTCAATATATGCATAATAACTTGCCAAAACATTAAAATTGAATTCCCTTTCCTTCCATCAAAAAAAATTCTCGAAAAAAAATGTTTTTTGCCGTCTGCAGTGGTGTTACCCCTTGAAATGGATTTATTTTACTAGAATTAAATTTTCTCTCAGCATTATCCCTAATTTGACTGTACGAATATTATTCCCTATTTTAAATAGTTTCTATTCTACACAATTACTTAACTTCAAATGATATCAATTTGAAATTATTTCATTTAGAAGGTTTACAATTTTCCAAATTCAGGTGGCTTGAGTATGACATTGTATTATTTTGAAGGCAGAGGCTACTTGTACTAAAAAAAATCCGGCCATTGATATTCGTACCGCGTCGGAAGCAAAAAATTTGTATTACACATTTTCATCAAAAGCGATCGATCTTTGAACACGCTAAATTTGAAATTATACAACTGAGAATATATTTTATTTAAAGCTATTCAATTTCAAATATTTTCGATTTAAAATGATCCATTTTGAAAAGTTCAAACTTAAAATTAATGAATCAGTCTAACTGCAAATTTGAAATTACACAATGTTTAACACCTTAAATAACTATAATTCTAAATCAGTAAAATTTTACTAACTACTGGGAAAATTCATGTAATAAAATGAGCCACTAAAGATTACTAAAAATTATTAACTCGATTAGTTGAAATATTTACTTTAAAGTCGATACTGAAAAACTACCAGTTTCTTAGTTAAAAATAGATAAATTTATTCAGGACTGTATAGTTTAATAAAGATAAGGTTATATAAATAGGGCCTGCGATGAGTAAAAAAGTTAAAGGTGTATAAATATCTGAATTATCAGCAGGTAGGTAACGACAGAGCATTGGAGGAGATTTTCACTCACCGTGAAAAAAATCTCCACTGTAGCGACATAAATCAACTAGATAGACATTTTATTTATTTAGAAATATTCAACAAACCCAGGTCTTCCGATACTGCTACTGCGCAGCATCGCGTGTGATATAGCTCAACGTTGCAGAATTCTAAACCCTATGATTTCGTCCGTAAAATAAATTCTGGGTGAGAACTGCCGCTGGCGAGATAAGCCGTAGATCTGGCGCTTAATTTCGGGAGACATGCCGCACTTTTTCCACTTTGGATAAAGACTTACATTTTTCTTGGGGAAAACATGCCACGGGGAGACTTGCAGCTCGGGAGACAAGCCGCAGTTGTGACAGTTGGGTTCGAAAGGCATGTCACTACTATAGGTAGAATATACAGAATCGGCCAGAATTTTCAGTCTACTAAAAAAAATCGAATTGAAAATATGCCATTTTTTCCGTCAGTATCTCAGCGAGAAATTAGTTTTGAAAGATTAAAAAAAAACGGTTAAAAATCTTATTAACTTTCGCGTGGAACAAGCCTTACTTGAAGTATTTTAGATAAACAGGGGCCGAGATAGTGTGTGAAAAAAATACCTATTTTCCGTTTTTGACCCATTTTCGATTCTCGACATCCACTTTCTGCTTGCTTCAGATATTAAAATGAATGGAGAAATTGAGCCTTCGCTAAATCAAAGTTTAAAATCTCCGCTTTAAATGAGACCAAGAATATAATGAAATATTTAATGGTTCTCGAATTATCATGAAAAGTCGTGGAAGCGTCCCCAAGACGAAAATCGGTCGGTGACCGCAGTCTTTCGTCTGTTGTTTACCATTGTTTGAGTGAATAGTAACTGCTATATAATTTGTCTAAATTGAAAACCTTGAATGTTTGAACGACTGTGAGAAAGTACCCAAAATCTTGTAACCATTTAACTTGGTGTTTCATTAAGCAGGGTAAAACGAGAATCGGCACGTTTTCTTGAGACTACAATCCTTCCTCAATAAACCCTTGACGCGGTCAGTTTTAACATCTTGAGATTTCTATCACTCGGCCTGCTTGATGAACCATCTCAGGACAAATTCCGAGGTTGCCATTTTTCCAAAATTTGAAATGTACATAGATTTTATTTCTGGCAACACCAGAATCTAGCCTGCTCCTTTGCCTGCTCCTTAGCGGAGGTCAGTCTTGAAGCATGGTTACGCGTGCAAACAACCATGCGTTAACAAAAGCTTAAAGTTCCACAGATAATTAACCCGAGCGTGATGATAAAATTTGAGACATCTAAAGCAAGACGATTCCTATTTTCTAAGTATGTACTAGTTATTATAATCTGAACCTATTTACTTGGGTACTTTGTGCGTAATATTTATAAATAGTTGACTAATGATCACTAAGTTGATAAAACATCATGAGGAAAATGAACGAGAAAGATACTCTAATCAGAGTGCAACTGTGCAAGTCAGGATGAATCGCCTTTTCATTTTCGTTGTCTATATCTTTTCAGTTCAGTAGATATACTACAGTTTGACATTGAAGCTACTTCCTTCAACTACATATTTATTCTGGAACGAGCAGTTCTGTACTCATTTGAAAGTGTAACAAGGACCAGTATTTCTATCAGGTAAATGAATATATTAGTAAATTTATTATAGACTATCTTTAATTTCTTAATTGTTTAATGTAAAGCGCACACAAATTTGAAGCTATTACACTTTGAACCCCCCTTCCTTGTTTGTAAACTAATTCGGATTAACCGAAATTCCATTTGATACTATAAAATGGTGAAAAGAAACAAACATTATCATTTGTTCCTTTTACGAAAAAACTAAAGTCCCGATTTTTTTCAAATTGTCCAACATCAACTTGTGCCCTCGGGCTTTTGAAATTAACATGGGGTTTTAAACTGAAAAAGCAAGGTTACCGAAAAAATGGAAAGAGAACTTGTTATGAACTTTTTGTGAATTAGAGTTTAGTCAACTCTTGAGGAATTTTCAAGGAATAATTTACACCCAACAACTCAAAATTTCGACCCCTCAACCCCCTTGCGTTGTGCCCGGGAAAAGCGTCAAAAAATGCAAAATACAAATTTTATGTCAAATTCATACTAAAGACGGTATTTTTTTTAAATTTTTTCTGAACAAGTTACTTATGTTCATCAAGTTACAAGTTTCCAAGTATTTTTCAACTAATTTTCTCTTGTTTGAATAATTATTATTCGTTAAAAACAATTTTTTTACTTTTAACTCGAAAAAAGTTATTATTTGCGGGATAAATGATACAGTTGATGAATTTAAAAAAAATATTTCTAATTTAACGTACTTCAATATAAAATGAAATGGAAAAAAATATCTAAAATAAATATAAAGATGTAAACATTCAAGAAGTTTAAAGATGATTCAATTCCAAAACTCATTATTTTTGTTAGCATAACTATTCCTAGAGTGTAAATTATATGTATAAAATAGTAGGAGTAGTAAAATTGATTGTAAAGGGATTGTTTCTTAATTTTATGTCATTTTCAGAAATAAGTGCAATTTAATTATATTTTATTAACGAATAATGACTGCAGGTTTTTTTAAATACATGAAAGTGGTGACAAGAGTCAACAACAGCTTCCAGACAATTGTTTTTATTATTGTGTCCCCATTTAGAAAATTATCGGGGAACTATTTGCAGCCAGGATAGACCGTCCTGACCACTAATGTGGCGCTGTCAAGACGCTCTATTATGGCTCTGAGTAAAAGTGACACGTTCTTGTATGGGCAAACGCTAGTCTGGACGAGCTAATCTAGCGCTAGTCAGTCGGTCTTGTGACAATCTATTCAAAGTGGCTCATGCTAAAGATTATTTTAACGACTGTCTAAATGATGAGAAGGAAAATTCTTTGTTTTTAATGTAAATTCTTTATTTTTTATACTTTTTAACATCCTGGCTCTTCGTGGAAATGTACAAAAAATATTTAAATGAGATTCTTAGAAATTTTTTTTATTCTGACGGGCTAGCCAATAGCCGATTAGGGCTCGACAAGACCTAGATTAGACGGTCTAGACAATGCCTCACTGGACGCAAGTCTGCCTTGATAATTTTCTACATCAGTCATGATAACGAGATTAAAAGTACTGAAAATTTAATATAACGACTTTTTGAAACATGACACGTTTCTTCAACAGATTAAAGAGCAATTATTGATGTTTACGTGAAAATAGATTCACGAAATTAAAAAACAAGCGACAGAAATTGATTGTGTTGTGAGTGCTCGTATAAATATGATAAAGAAGAATTCGTCCAAAGTTGATTGCATGAAAAATACATTCTTTTGAGTGTTTTTTGAATAGCAAGAACTAATTTGAAATTGTGAAAGAGAACAAACGTGAAATACCCATCATATTGAGATTTTTTTCAAAATGTGACAATTAAAAAACATTGTTTTGGTGCGAGATCGGAGCAAACACTCCGACTCACAACACTATCAATTTCTTTTGTTTGTTTTTTTACTCAATAAATCTATTTTTACCTCAACATCAATGATTACTCTTTAATCTGATAAATTTGTTATACTTCGGTACGTCCTCATATCGAATTTTCATTACTTTCAATCTCCTTATCATGACATAATAATAAAATCAATTCTCTGGAATCTGTCCTTGACTCTTGTCACCACTGTAATAATAAATTAAATAAAAAATAAATTAATCAAATCTGAAAAATATACTTTTTTGTGTTTATGAAGGATTAATATTGTATACTTGCTTATCCGTTTTCATAAAATATAGCAAACAAAATTAAATTTTTCGTTAACTTTGAAAAAATATATTCAGAAGTCACTTTTTTATGTATTTACTATATTTTAATTATTTCCCTAGTAACTATGGCATATTGTGTAATGCAGAAAATTAAGTATTAGAATGCCATGCGACACTAGAATTTTTCTCGGCTTGAAGAAAAAATTTAAGATGGGTATTAATATTAATAATATGGGTATT
>CAKNXH010057906.1:48354-60315 GCA_932178445.1 Andricus quercusramuli | reverse complement strand
CCCTGATATTTCCAGGTTTTTTCAGGTATACAGAAATCCCCTCTTAATTCCAGGTTTTCTAGATAGGAAAAACCCCGAAAATCAACGTATATAAATGGGAATTTTAATGTAATATTAACACACAAACTTTCTGTAGTTAAGAAGAAAAATTATTTATTTATCAGAGAATAAAGTGATAAATATTAATCGAAACTACATTGCCGATCGCGAGTATGACACCACTTGTTTATTGATGATTGCTGAAGTTCTTTCAATGTTAATTATATAAGAGTTAAAATTTCATCTCTCAAACAAATGTAAATTTATCGAAATTATCTATAAAATGAGCCAGAATGAAGACATTGTGTCCATTTTTAAAGAAGATATTGCAAATTTCAATGTTTTGTCAAATTTTTAATGAAATTTAATGTATTGAACATTTTTCAATGCGTCCTTCAAATCATTTTAAAGATAAATTTCTATAAAAACGCAACTTATCAGAGACAAATATTTTTGTAAAATATATAAAACAAGTAATCAAAAGATTTATAGGAAATTTATTAAAAATATATATTAATTTGTATGATATTATTATTTTTCTGAATATAAGATGTCTTTGAATTTTTTTAACTTGTTAAAATGTTTAGGCATTATTTAAATTTTAAGAAACTATTGGAATTTTTTTTTTTTTTTTTTGGTAATATCTTCTTAAATAATTGACAAAATGCCTTCTGCCTGGCTAATTTTTTTTTTTGCAGAGAATTCTGATAGCTCTCAACCTGTTTAGGAGAAAAAAATTCAACTTAAAAAATAATAATTTACTTAGAGACATTTAAATTATTCAAATATTGACGTTTTTTAAATACAAATTTTTTCTTCGGACATCAGCAGTTTTTAAATTAGATTAGTTATTTGAATTTTCCTTTCAGATTCTAGTGAGGTTTACTGACTTTCTTCCAGGGTGACCACAAAACTTCATTCTGAAAATTCCTGGAATTTTCCATGAACAAATTTTTATTTTCGATCGCCATTCATATCTAAAGACCAGAATCAGAATCTTCTAATGTTTTTAAGCTAAAACCTTATATAAATGGAATACCACAATTTCAAATTAAGACTGTTTAATTTATTATTCTTAAAAAATTTTAATGTGCCTCTCACAGAAATTCCCTGAATTTTGCAAGTTATTTTTTTTAAGGAACGACTGAAAGATCCCGAAATAAAAAATTGCCGACACTGTAAAATTCTTGAATTGGAAAATTCCCGAATAATAAAATTCCCGACAGGAAAGGGCCGAATTATAAAATGACAGAACTAGAAAATTCCCAAATTATAAATTTCCCGAATTTAAACAATTTTGGGGACGACTGAAAAATCACGAAAAATAAAATTCCCGACTCTGCAAAATTACCGAATTGAAAAATTCCCGAATAATAAAATCCCCGAATAATAAAATTCACGAATAATAAAATTGCCGAAAAATAAAAAAACCGAATTGAAAAATTCCCAAATAATAAAATTCCCGAATTGGAAAATTCCCGAACATTTTATAATATGACCGAATTGGAAAATTCCCGAATAATATTCCCGACAGTTTATAATATTACCGAATTGAAAAATTCCCGACAGAAAATTGCCGAATTATAAAATATCCTAATTGGAAAATTCCCGAATTGGAAAATTCCCGAATTGGAAAATTCCCGAATTAAAATTGTTTTATAAATATATTTTGGTAAATAAAAATACAATAATAAAATATTATTTTGAAGATTTATTTTTTATGTTTAAAATTTCAAAAATTATCATTCATGTGAAATAACAATAATTGAAACTAATATATTTCTGGGTGACAATTTTTTCTGTTGAGAAAAAAAATTGTCACCCAGAAATATATTAGTTTCAATTATTGTTATTTCACATGAATGATAATTTTTGAAATTTTAAACATAAAAAATAAATCTTCAAAATAATATTTTATTATTGTATTTTTATTTACCAAAATATATTTATAAAACAATTTTAATTCTTTAAATTCGGGAATTTTATAATTTGGGAATTTTATTAATCACAAATTTTATTATTCGGGAATTTTCCAATTCGTGTTTTTTATTTTTCGGCAATTTTATTATTCGGGATTTTTATTTTTCAGCAATTTTATTATTCGTAAATTTTATTATTCGGGAATTTTCCAATTCGGTAATTTTGCAGTGTCGGGAATTTTATTTTTCGGGATTTTTCAGTCGTCCCCAATTTTGTTTATAACCCTTATTTCTTTATTAAAAATAAAATAATCAAATATTTTTATAACAAAAATTAATCTCAATCCTTACAGTTTCTGAAATTATTGTTTTAATTAAAAATAACAATAATTGAAAAACATTTCATCCATAAATATATTTTTTCAAATGTTATTTTGAATTCAAACAATAATTTCGGAAACTTTGAACATTAAAAATTATTTTTTATACAAATATTTCATTATTGTACTTTAAATAAATAAATAATATTCATGAAAAAATATTAAATTATTCAAAATCGGGAATTTTTATTCGGATATTACATTATTCGGTAATTTTAAAAATTCGGTAATATTACAAACTGTTTGGGAACTTTCCAATCCGGGAGTTTTATTATTCGGGAATTTCGTAAATCAGGAATCTTTCAATTCGGGAATTTTATTATTCGGAATTTTCTTTATTCGTTAATTTTATTATTCGGAAATTTTATTTGTCAGGATTTTTCAGTCGTCCCTTTTTTAAATCCCTGCCTGATCGCCTGATGCGTCCCTTATAACAAAAAAAAATTAAAAAATGTTCATAGTTTCAAATAATTTGCCGTCCTTTGATTAATTTCGAAACTGTTCACAGATTTTTCGACAGAAAGGAAGTGAACCTCGCTAAAATCTGAAAAGAAAATTTGAATATCTGAATTAGGTCAAAAAGTCTCTGGGTTTAAATAAGAAATTTGTATTTTTTTATTCTGGGACTTGAAGTATAGAACCTGCCTGGTTTGAATTGAATTCGGTCATTTTTTTATTGAATATCTGGGCTAAAAAAAAATATGTTTACATTCTCATTCTAATTTTAAACTAAAAATATGAAACATTAGAAATATTTAACCTATGTTCTATTGGGAAATTTTCAAACAATTAAAAGCGTTTTTTAATAAAATTTTAAACTCCTGATCAATTTCCAGTTCCAGCGTCCACCCTGTTATAAATAATAGGTTCCACCTATTGATTGTGAAACATATTTTAATATGATAATCGTACCAAAGCTTCGATTTGATGCAACAACATTGGCTTATTTGCAAATTCAACAAGTGGTTTTGGGCGACTGAGGGTTAATGGACGAAGTCTCGTTCCATAACCCCCGACAAGAATTAAGGCACGCATATGACTTAACTTCTTTCTCTTCTCATGCATAATACCTTAAACCTGCAAAAAGAAATAAAACCTCAATGTTTTACATATATATGTGCGAAAATCAAAAAGATGAATTATTTTATTTGGTATTGAATGAAAAAAAAATTATCTCAGATCAACGTGAAACATAGTTTTACTAATCATAATAATAATAATAATAATAAGTTTAAAAATAGTGATCTGAGAGATTAAGAAGTACCTTCTTATTTTATCATTACAATTTTTTGTATTTAATTACATCCCTTTGATATAAACGATTTATGATATTTTTCAAGTCAAAATAATAATAAGATCTGCTTCTCGAGACTTAATATAAAAATTGAAATTTTATTATTATTATTCTTTATGATAGAATTAAATAAACTAACTACCGGAATGAAATTCTTATCAACATGATTCTTTAACGCGCTTAGTTTGTATATAATATATACAGAAGCGCGCTGGGATTTAATATTATTTCAAAAATTTAAATGGATTTTAAGAAATCAAAAAAAAAAATTAATGAGACTGCAAAGAATTTTCCAAACTTAATAAAGATTTTAAAGGATTTCACAGGATTTAAGAGGTTTTGTAGTATTTCACTAATACAGCATTTGTGAACATTTTAGAATATTTTTATAAATTTCAAAGAATTTCAACAGAATTAAGGATTTAGGATTTCAAAGATTTTAAGAGATTTTCAAATATTTCATGAGATTTTCACAGGATTCAAAATATTCCATGCGGTTTTAAAGAATTTTTTTCACCCGTATGGACTTTTGAAACCCTGTGAAATTCCCTGAAATATTTGAAAATCTCTTCAAATCTTTGAAATTCTACGAAAATCCTTAATTCTTTGAAATTTACAGAAATATTATGAAATGTTTAAAAATTCTGTATATCTATTGAAATGCCTCAAAAATCCTTCGACATTTGAATTTCGGAAAATCTGGAAGGTTTTAATATGTACAGGATTTATAAGATTTTAGGATATTTTGAAAGATTTCAAGGGATTTCAGAAAATATCCAACATTTCAAAGAATTTTTAAGGAAGTTTGAAAGATTTTCGAGGATTTCAATAATTTTAAGCGATTTAAAAATTTCTCAATAAGGTATTGTATTGCATTTCCCAGGGTCTCAAAGGATTTCAAACAATTTCAAGGCATTTGAAATATTTGAGGGTATTTTAAAAGATTCGAAGAAGTTTTCAATAGATTTAAAAAAATTAGAAGGATTTCAGAGGATTAAAAATATTTTAAGGTAGTTTCAAATATTCCACGGAATTTTCAATAGATTTTAATAAATTAAAGGAATTTCAAAGATTTTAGGAGGAATATCATTAGATTTCATGGAATGTCACGGTTCTTATTTATCTCAATAATTTTTATTTTCGTCATATTTTTACATTGGAAGTTAAGTACATGGATTATTTGAACGAAACATCAATTAGTTTCATATTTTTATGTTCATTTATTAAGATTATACGTTTGGAAATAATTTGTATGTTGCAAAAAATTACAATAAAAGTAAGATATTCCTTCAAAGCATTTGAGTTTATTTGAAATTATTTTTAAATTAAAAAATAATGGAAATATCGTAAATTTTCCTTCTTGCAACTAACTTCACTCAGTGGAAATAAATTTTGAGTTACGGGATGATAAGGTTATCCAATTTTGAAATATTATTTTATATTATATTTTTAGGTGGAAATAACATAAGAATCAAGTGTTTTAGAGGCAAGAACATGTTTTTATTAATATTTTCTTCATAAATTCACCTTCAAAATATGGTTCTCCTAATGATAAACCCTTGTTACCGGATGAAACCAAATTGTTGAACGATCTTTCACGGGTTTCTAAATTGGTTATTTTGATCAAATAAAGAAAACGTGTAATTAAATTTTCACATTTTGAAGTACATATATTTAAAATTTTTCCATTTTTAATCAATTTAAATGTGGAAATTAAGTCTCGTAGACAGTTTAAAGTATTTTCTAAACAATAATAATCATTAATTTTGCATTGAAAGCGTTTAAAATGTTTAAAAAATATACTCAACGATTTTTAATTGAAAACTTTCGAAATCAAACAATTTTAGATTACTTAAAATTTTGAAAATTGACAACATTTCTAATGGAGTGAAAAGAAATTGAACTCACATTAATTTGAAATTTTTAAATCAGAAGCACTCAAAGTTAAAAAATTTCAGACTAAAATTCTGAAAAAAGGACAATTTCGTTAGAAAGAAATTCAAATTGTATAATTTCTAATTCCAAACGTTCCAAATTGAAGGGTTTTACTTTGAATTGAAGAATCTCGAAATTTAATGATTTCCGATTAGAATTTCGAAAATAGGACAATTTCAAAACAATAAAAATGGTATATTTTCAGATAAGAATTTTTAAAACTGGACCATTTAAATTTTAAAGGAAGTAAAATTGCATTATTTTTAATTAAAAGCGTTCAAAATTCAATAATTTAAAATCGAAAACTTTTCAATTTAAATCATTTTCAATGTTTTAGAGCCAAAGCTTTTGAAATTCTCAAATTTTGAATTTTTATTACATACAAAAATTACAAGTTAACATAAAAATTTATTTGGGCGATCAAAATATAAAGTAATATTAAATGAGAAATATTAAAAATGAAAACATTTATACTACGAAATAACGGAAAGTTCAAAATTAAACGAATCTGAACTTAATTTAAAACTTAAAAAAATTTTAGTCACCAAGAATTGTGATATTAAAATATTGTTTTATATGTACTTACATCCTTTAATATTGCAATTATTTTAAGTAAAATTAAATCGCTCAAAAATTAACAATTTTCAGATTTTAACTTACACTTTGCAAAATTTAAGATTTTCAATTTAAATTGAAAATTCAAAACTCATGAACCGGAAAAATTGAAACGAACGATGGTAGTTTTTGGCCCAGCGCGTGCAGTAACAAATACAATTTTATATAAAATGTGGATGCTCGCATCAATTAACCATCTCAGTGGCTGAATTTTGAAAATTTGACCTTGAATTCATACTTAGCGACCCAAAAAAACTCAGTTATACCAAATTTTATGAAAATCCAGACAGAAGAGAAATTTTTGCTTCACAAGATTAAAAAGCCGTTTTGCGACTTTGGAAGGCCGGCCGGTCGGTCCTACGGACAAACTTGTTTCTTTTGAGAAGTAGAAGACGCATAAATATATTTTAAATCTGCACGCGTTGGGCCCAATACCTATAAAAAATACCATGGATCTTTAGCTTTTAACATGAAAATTCAGAAGTCTAAAATTGTAACCATTCGAAACTAAAGAAATGATTCAATTATTAAGATATTAATTTTAGATGGCTTAATTTTGATCTATTTTTATTTTGGATAACACATTTCAACTTTAATTTCGAATCGCGTAATTTCTAATACTTTATTACGAATGATTATTCATTCCTGAAATTTTTCAATCAAACTTTTTCAATTCTAAATGATTCCTGTTTTTAAATCTTCAAATAAAAATCGGACGCATTCAAGATATTATATTGAAAATTAAAAAAGAAGTATACAAAACAAGATTGCTACGTATGATTTCACTGTTTGAAATTGCACAATTTTAAGCCCTTAAATTCGATTTTTATCAACTGTAAACTGCGCAACTATCAAGTCTTTCGATCCGATATTATATGGTTCCGAAGAATTAAAAAAATCACACAATGTTGTATGTTTAATATTAAAATTTATTTTTTTATTGATTAATTTATTTTATTTATTCAATTATTCCATAAATTTGGTTATAGATACCTAAAATTCTGTTTAAAAATTTGTTCCTCATCGAAATGTAATTATCAGTAACGATACTCTTTATAGTACAATTGGTAGATGAATGATTTCAAAAGTAGTTGAGATTGCCTTGCACATTAAGGATTTCTCTTCTTTCATATCGTTTAAAATTATGAGACCACCTGTGGATTTCTGTAACTGCTCAAGGTCTTCTAATATTGATAGAGTAAACAAATAACGTTTCACCTTCCAAGTAACTTTCCTCTGTAATAAGTGAAGTTAATTTAAGTTTCTAATTTGAAAATAATTTTAAATAACCTTAAAGTGACTTCTTTCATTAATTATATTGCAAATAAAAAAATCTTAATTCACCTACATAAAGGCTCTTAAAGCAGATCCAATTATTATTTCGACTTAAAGAAAGATTCTTACTGACTTAAATTAAATATTTATAATTAGAGTTTAAAAAATTGAAATTTTAAATATGAGCCTAGGTCTTCCTCTCGCCTATTATTGTTTTTACACTTATTCAGGGTTGCTACAAAATTCCAATTTCGAAATTCCCTGACATTCCCAGATAAATTTTTCATTTTCCCTGACCGCTATAAATTTTGGTTTGAGGTATGAAAACAACCTTACACCTACGGAATCAATAATGTTAATGGAAAAAATGTTTGTTTCAACATTTTTCTTAATGACTAAGTTACAACAGTCATACAGAACTTGTTAAGAAGTCATTCAAAAATTACGTAAGACGATGCTGGGGTATATCTTACTTTATCTTATCAGGGTGGTAAATAGTAAATCCACAAATTTAGAATTTAGAGGCATCAATTTTTAACAGAATGGATTAACTTTTAACCAAATAGTTGACTTTCCAACCAAAAAGATCAATTTTCACCCAAGAAAGACGAATATTAAACAAAAGATATGAAGCTTCAATTAAAAAAGATCATTTTTAAGTTTCAAAAATTCATTTTTATTAAAAAAAATAATTTTCAATAAACTAGTTAAATTTTTTCCCAAAAAGGTGAATTTTAGTTGAAACAAATAATTCTATACAAAAAAAAGAAATTTTCAACAAAATAACTACATTTTCAACCACAAAAAATAAATCTTCAGCAAAAAAAATTCTCAAAAAAAAGTGTATTAGTTGATAATTCCACCAACAAATATGGTAATTTTCAATCAAAAACAGTTTTGAAAAAACAAATAATACGAATTCTCAACAAACTAGTTGAATCCTCAATCAAAATTGATTAATTTTCAAACCAAAAAGAGGAATTTTCAACAGCAAAAGAAATACAAACCAAAAATATTAACTTTATACTAAAACGATTGAATTTTCAGCCCAAAAAATATGAATTTTCAAATAAAAACGATCGATTTTTAAGCAAATATGGAATAGATACAGTTTCAGTTAAAAAAATTAATTTTCAAGAAAAAACGAATTTTGAACAAAGTAGTTAAATTTTCAATTAAAGAAATTAACTTTTGACTAAGATCATTAATCTTGAACAAAAGAAAAAAAATTATTTTGTAACGAAAAAGGTGAATTTTCTACCAAAAAAGACAAAAATTTCAACAAAATACATGAACTTTCAACTAAAAAAAAATAAATTTTCAAACAAAAATAGAATAGTGGAATGTTCAACCAAAACAGATTAATTTTTAACCAAAGAGTGGAATATTTTTAACCAAGCAAGATGAAATTTCTGCAATAAGAGATGAATTTTTGAACCAAAAAGAAGAATTTTCAACAACAGAGTTGAAATTTACGCCAAGAAAGATGAATTGTTCACCAAAAAGATTATATTCTACCAAAAAAGACGAATTTTCAGTTTAAAAAAATAATGTTTGAACAAAAAAATTATTTTCAACAAAATAGTTAAATAATCAATAAAAAAAAGGTTTCAACTAAAATTATGAATCATTTATCAAATAAAAAATTGTATCAAAATAATTGACATCTTAACCAAAAAATATTAATTTCAAGGAAACAGTTGCATTTTCGACTAAAAAAGGTAACATTTCTACTATAAGAGTTGAACTTTTGAACCAATGAAGAAAAAAAATGTCATCCAAAATATTAAATTTTCAAGCCAAAAAGTCGAATTTTGTAAAAAAACAGTGTAATTTTTAAACCAAAAATATGAATTTAAAACAAAAAAGTTCATTTTCAACCGATTAGTTTAATTTTTTACCAAAATAGTTGCATTTTCAACACAAAAAGATGAACATTTAATAAAACAGTTGAATCTTCTAACAAAAAGAATGACTTTTTAATAACATTCTTGGCAACCCTGTTGTGATTAATTTTTACACAAAAAAAGGTTTCATATTCTGAAATACTTTTAACAATAAAAAAATTTAATTAATTTTTTATTTAATTAAAATTTTGAAAATTATGAGTAACTTTCAAAATTATGGGCACTTCTTAATGTTTTTAAGCTCATTTTAAAGGTAAATATAATTATCTCAAGGGCAATGAATCCGAAATGACTGGATTTTGAAAATGTATAAAGTATTCAAGCTTTCCATTTGAAATTAGAGTTTTAAAATAATAAAATGTTATTTATTAAATAAAAAATTATTCCGTTTCAAACCGTTAAAACTTAAAATTATCGTTTTTTGAAAGATTGAATCTGATTGTGAAGTTATTCAATCACGAAAAGTGGAAAATGCGACCACAAGTTTGACAATATATACACTTTATTTACCAAATTTGGAGTCATACTTTCTTCATATTTTCAAATTGTAAATATATAATATAATTTTATTCATGCAAAGATTTTGAAGGCTTTAATTACTTTTACTTGCGTATACGAAAAAAAGACTACATAACCTATACCTTACATCCGCAAAAAATAAAACAAAATTCAAAGCGATTTATATAAAAATTTAAATTATTTGACTAGAAGCACGTGCAAATTCTTAAAGTTCTCATTCTGTGCAATCTTGATATAATACGAAAGGAAATTAATCCAAATGTAATAATCCTTCACAAAGTCGATTCACAACGCTGGCAAAAGAAAAGTGTCCAAAATTCTTTGTAATTTAAAAAATGACTGAAATCCTACCTACTCGTGAAGTGTTTAGAGAGAGCTTTTTAGATAAAAACTGCCACGTATGTTTATCCACTTTGAAAAATAGGTGAGGCACCGTGTCAAGTGTCAAGTACCAAATGAGTCAACCGCAGATTTGGAGGTTAGGTTTGGAGATGGCTGTCAAACTCTCTAGACGTACTTCATTAAATAGCTCTAAATACTGCAAAAATTACTTTACCATGATCAAATAATATTCACTGAACACTATCACAATCGATTGAACACATTTTAGTGCGAAACTGAAGTAAAATTAAACTTGTAATGACAATAGTCCTCGACAATTTTTGTTTACTGTACTCTCGCCAGTCGTTATAGTCGCTACTGTCCGAACAGCTGTTTTTACTGAAATTTTACTGGCTGATTCTAAAAGTTCCTCAACTGCTATTGGCTATTTCTTATGATGTGCTTACTTTCCGTCTCACAGTGAAATAAGTGCATATGTAGTCAGCCGACTGACATATGTGGA
This sequence comes from Andricus quercusramuli, assembly GCA_932178445.1. Lineage (NCBI taxonomy): Eukaryota > Metazoa > Arthropoda > Insecta > Hymenoptera > Cynipidae > Andricus > Andricus quercusramuli. The sequence continues at coordinate 49,588 of CAKNXH010057906.1, read as the reverse complement.
AAGTGTTGTGTATATTTTGAAAAGAATACTTTGAAAATGTTTATTAATAAAAATGTGAATTGATACGCCACGGATTTTAAAACTTTTTACCATTTTTTGATGAAAACACCATTGCCAACAGGTAACAAGTTCTCTTTTTATTAAATACGAATCCTTCCTGCTGAATATAACCTCTAAGTTTTCGTCAAAAAAATTTACAATTATTGCTTTAAAAGTAAGAAATTTTAATATTTCATTGAGTTGAAAATTATCTAGGCATGAAAGAAAATACTCAAATCTATCTGCATTCAAAATTCAATTGATTGAGTGTAATGATGCCGAAAAAGAGAGGTTACTCCAAAAAATTGTATGTTAAAAAAGTTATTGAACTTCGTGTATTATTCAATTGGATCCAATAATTAATGGATTTGCAAGCTTGAAAGCGAATCACTTCTTCCTTTTAAAAATTTCGTTTTCTTTCCTTTTTTCTCATGTCCATTTCTCCTTTTTCCACGTTTAAAAAAAATTTTAAGTTTGAATGCTTGACAGGCCTGGGTTTATTCGCTTTTATTTGAATTTATTACTTAAATAATTCTCTATATTAAGGTCACTTTTGGGGGAGGGTTAACATTTTTTTTACAAAAGTATTTTGAAATATGATACCCTCCTTTTAAAACAATTTTTTTAAAAATCTCATCCGTTATTTTTCAGAATCCAAATAAGTGATCCGATTTCCATAAAAATGAGTATTTTAAAGTTTTTGGGGTCGCTCCTTCAATACATGAGTTAATAAACTAAAAATATGTATTCTGAAGATGTAAACTTAAAAAATTGTTCAATTTTAGAGATGTGTAAAAAAATTCTTAAATTTTGTCAAGAGTTTTATATTCTAAATGTTCCAAATTGAAGAAATAGTTTATGTAAATCAAGACAATTACAGAAATTTTAATTGTAAAACTTGAGACTTGCATAATTTTCAATTGTGAATTTTCAAAGTTAAAAACTCTTTAATTTTAAAGATTTAAAAATTTGAAAATTGAAAAAAAAAAAAATTCCTAAATTTTGAAAATATACAATTTAAAATTATTGAATTTTCAAGATTCATATTTTAAAAGTATGTAATTTTAATCGTTTTTTTTTTTAGAATAGCTCAATTTTGAAGATTTACAATGCAAAAGTCTTCAATTTTAACGATTTGAAGTTTAAAGTTGTTCCATTTTTAAGAATTATAATTGAAGATTCAGTAATTTGGAAT
>CAKNXH010057906.1:27449-48344 GCA_932178445.1 Andricus quercusramuli | reverse complement strand
TCCAGTTTTGAAGACTTAAAATGGAAAATTCTTCAATTTTGAATGTTTCCAATTAAACACTTCAATATTTAATGCATATAATAGAAAATTATGCATTTTTAAATGTTTTTTTGAATAGTTCAATTTTGAAAATTGAAAAATATTAAATTGTGAAGATCTAAAATTCAAATTTATTCTATTTTACAGATGTATAAATAAAAATTCTTAAATTTTGTCAACAGTCAAGAGTTGACAATTTTTAATCTTTCATATTTAAGAAATTTCAGTTGTAAAAATCTCATCCGTTATTTTTCAGAATCTGAATAAGTGATACGATTTCCATAAAAATTAGTATTTTCAAGTTTTTGGGGTCGCTACTTTGAAGATGTAAACTTAAAAAATTGTTCAATTTTAGAGATGTATAACAAAATTCTCAAATTTTGTCAAGAGTTTTATATTCTAAATGTTCCAAATTGAAGAAATAGTTTATGTAAATCAAGAAAATTACAGAAATTTAAATTGTGAAACTTAAAACTTCCATAATTTTCAATTGTAAATTTGCAAAGTTAAAAACTCTTTAATTTTAAAGATTAACAATTGAATGGTCTACAATTTTGAAGAGTGACAATTAGGAATTCTTAAATTTTGAAAATATACCATAAAAAATTATTGAATTTTCAAGATTTATATTTTTAAATTATGTAATTTTAAACTTTTTTTTAAATAGCTCAATTTTGAAGATTTGAAATGAAAAAGTCTTCCATTTTAACGATTTGAAGTTAAAAATCTTCCATTTTCAAGAATTATAATTGAAAATTCAGCAACTTGGAATGTTTAAAGTTTAAAATTATGTAATTTCATATCTTTTTTTTTAGAAAAGTTCAATTTTGAAGATTTACAGTGTAAATGTCTTGAATTTTAATGATTTGAAATTTAAAATTCGTTAATTCTTAAGAATTGCAATTGAAGATTCATTAATTCGGAATAGTGGTACATAGTTTAAAATTATGTAATTTTGAACTTTTTTTGTTTGAATATGTAGTCCAATTTTGAAGACTTAAAATGGAAAATTCTTCAGTTTTGAATGTTTCCAATTAAACACTTCAATATTGAATGCATATAATAGAAAATGATGCATTTTTCAATGTTTTTTTTTTCAATAGTTCAATTTTGAAATTTGAAAAATATTAAATTGTGAAGATCTAAAATTGAAATTTATTCTATTTTACAGATGTATAAATAAAAATTCTTAAATTTTGTCAACAGTCAAGAGCTGTCAATTTTGAATCTTTCATATTTAAGAATTTTCAATTCACAAAATTATAAATTCATATATTCAAATATCAATTAATTCAAAGGTCTACAATTTTGAAGAGTTACAATTAAAAATTCTTCAATATTGAAAATATAGAATTGAAAATTTGTGAATTTTCAAGACTTATTTTTTGAAGTTATGTAATTTTTCACTTTTTTTTTAATAGCTCAATTTTCACGATTTTCAGTGTAAAATTCTTCCATTTTTAGGAATCACAGTTAAAAATTCATTAATTCGGAATGTTTATAGATCAAAATGATGTCATTTTTAATGTTTTTTTTGGAAAATGTAGTTCAGTTTTAAAGACTTAGAATGAACAATTTTTTTGTTTCAAATATTTGCAGTATTCAATGTGCATAATAGAAAAATATGTAATTTTGAATTTTTTTTCAAATAGTCCAAGTTTGAAGATTTAAAATAAAAAAATATTCAATTGTAAAGATTTAAAATTGAGATTTATTCAATGTTAAGGATGTATAAATAAAAATTCTCCAATTTGCCAAAAGTTAACAGTATTTAATCCTTAATCCTCCAAATTGTAGAAATTTCAAATAGAAATCATAAAAATTACAGAATTTGTAATTGTCAAACTTAAAACTTGCTTAATTTTTAATTGTAAATTTACAAAATAAAAAAATTTCAAGATTTACACTTGAAAGTTCTGCAAGTTTGAAGTGTTAAAATTGATCATTCTTGAGAAGTTTAAAAACATAAAATTGCAAATTATTCAATTTTCAAGATTTGCATGTTATAGGTATGTAATTTTGAACATTTTTTTCAATATTTCAATTTTAAATATTTAATGTGTATAATAGAAAGTGTTAAAAATTTAAATTCTTTTTGGAAATAGCTCAATGTTGAAGATTTATAATTGAAAATTCTCCAGTTTTAACAATGCGCAATTCAAAATTCTTCAATTCTAAAGATTCAGAATTTAAAGTTCTACAATTTTGAAGAGTTACAATTGAAAATTCTTGAAGTTTATAAATATATAGAATTGCAAGTTATTCAATATTCAAGATTGATATTTTAGAGATATGCAGTTTTGAACGTTTTCTTTGGAATAGTTCCATTTTAATGATAAAAAATCGAAAATGCTTCAATTTTAAATACATGCAATTAAAGATTTCGATATTTAATGTCTATAATTGAAAATGATGCGATTTTGAATGATTTTTTTGAATAGTTCAGTTTCAAAATTAAAAATTGAAAATGATTAAATTTTGAAGACTTAACACTGAAATGTATTCACTTTTATAGATTTGCAATTAAAAATTCGTTATTGGTGACCTGTAAAAATCACAGCATTGACAGCATTTTTTATTTTTTGTAATGAAGCAAATTTTATCATTACAGTACACTGCAATGTTGATCTAAGTCCGAATTAAAGAGTTATTGGGGCGAACGAGTTTGAATGATGTTCCTATTTTCTCTTCAAATTCATTATGTTTAAATTAGAATCGTACATAACTCCAGTGATCTTAAGCTACGTGGAAAAATATGTTAAAAACTTCAAGCCCGAGCAGTCGCAGGTGAATATAATCATAAAATTAATATTATTTTATACATAATTAATCATAATTTAAGAAAGATCTTTTTTAAAATTGGACGCTAACATTTCAGGTATCCTTATGGGGTGGAGATGCATCTTTTCAGAATCTTGATTTGCGATTAGAAGTTTTAGAAGAACAATTAAATCTTCCCTTTAGTTTCGTCAGTGGACACATTCATGAATTGCTTATTCACGTACCATGGGTAAAAATTACATCGGAGCCCATTGTCGTCACAATCAACACGATAGGTAAGAAAATTTACTATTTTCGTATCAAATAATATATTTTTTTACCTAAAATAATCATTTGAAACATTAATTTTTTCTTCTGTTTTCAAGAAACTTCCCCTTTTTCTTGTTTTCTCGCTTTATTGCGAACTAAATTAATAGAACCAAATAAGAAAATCCAACTATTTTTGGTTTAGAATTCATCTCTTTTGGTTAAAAATTCGACTATTTGGTTGAAAAGTTAATTATTTGTAGAAAATTCAATTATTTTGTTCAATTCATCTTTTTTTTATCGAAAATTCCACTGTTTTGCTGAACTTTCATCTTTTTAGACAGAAAGTTCATCCATTTGGATCAGAAATTCATTTTTTTGTTGGAAAAGTTATCTTTTTTGATTGAAAATTCATCTTCATTTGTTGGAAATGAACTTTTTTGTTGAAAATTCAACTTTTTACGTTGAGAATTCAACTGACTTCTAAAAAAAATCGTCTTTTTGGATTGAACAATTTTCAAATAGTGTTATTGTACTCTTAGTCTTCTTTTGTGGCTAAAAGCCCACTGCTATGCATATTTTTTGTTGAAAATTAAAATTTTTTGATTAAAACTTAACTTTGTTAAAAATTCATTTTTTTCGAAGACTCTCAAATTAAAATGTTTGAATGTTTCCAATTGAACACTTAAATATTGAATGCGTATAATAGAAAATGGTGCATTTTTAAATGTTTTTTTCAATAGTTGAATTTTGAAATTTGAAAAATATTAAATTGTGAAGATCTAAAATTGAAATTTATTCTATTTTACAGATGTATAAATAAAAATTCTTAAATTTTGTCAACATTTGTCAATTTTGAATCTTTCATATTTAAGAAATTTCAGTTGTGAGTCGTAAATTAATTATTTATTGTAAGTCTCTTCTAAAATTTCACTATTTTGTTGAAAATTAACTCTTTATTAATTTTTTTACTGGAAATTCAACCACTTGGTTGAAAATTCAGGTATTTTGTTGAATATTCTTATTTTTGTTGTTAAATTAAATAATTTTTAATCCAAAATCCAAATCTTTTTTGCTTAAAATGTCAACTATTATTTTTTTTTGAGAATTTATCTTTTTTAGATTGAAACTTCATCTTTTTTTGGTAGAAAAGTCATATTTCTTGTTTGAAAATAAACTTTCTGGTTAAAATTTCCCCATTCCGGGTTGGGAATTCATCTATCTTCTATAGAAAATCGTCTTTTAGGATTGAAAAATTTTCAGAGTGTTATTGTACTCTTAATCTTCTTTTTTGGTTGAAAAATCTACTATTATATTTTTTGATTGAGAATTCTTCTTTCTTTATCAAAAATGTAACTACTTTGGTAAACATGCATTTATTTGGTCCAAGATTCATCTCTTCGATTTCAAATTTTACTACTTATTTGAAAATTCGGTTTTTGTCGTTGAAAGTTAATTTTTTGACGGAAAATTCATGTATTTTGTTAAAAATTCGTGTTTGTTATTGAATTAAACTGTTCGTTATTTAAAATTTTAATATTCTGCGGTTGAAATATCAGCCATTACATTTTTCGTTGAGACTTCATTTTTTTTAAATTGAAAATTCATCTTTTATGGTAAGAAAGTGATCTTTCTTGGTTGAAAATGAACTTTTTCTGTTAAAAATTCAACTGTCAAGATGCGATTATTTTGTTAAAAATGTAATTATTTTGTTTAAAAATTCACTTTTAGTGTTGATAACTCAACTGTCTTCTAAAAAAACATCGTCTTTTCGGTTGGAAAATTGTTTAATTATTTTATTTTTACTCTGAGTCTCCTTTATTGTAGAAAAGTCTGCTATCATACGTTTTGTTGGAAATTAATCTTTTTCGGTTGAAAATTGACCTGCATTATTAAACATACATGTTTTCGAAGATTCAATCCGTTTGTTGAAAATTCTTTCTCTTTTTGTTTTGTTGAAATAATAATTTTTTGACTGGAAAATCAACTATTTCTATGAAAATTCCTGTATTTTTTCAAAAATTCGTCTCTATTGTTGAGTTAAACTGTTTTTGATTTAAAATTGAAGTATTTTTTGGTTGAAATACAAACTGTTACATTTTTCGTTGATAATTCATATATTTGTATTAAAAATTCATCTTTTTTCGTAGTAACAGTCATCTTTCTTGGTTGGAAATGAATTTTTTTTGTTGAAAATTCAGCTTTTTTGTTTTAAAGTTCGACCATTTGGTTAAAATTTTTTCCTTTTTCTCCTGTATTTTACCATTTTGGGCTCTGAAGTTTGATATTATGTAATTTAATTAATCTGAGGAAATAATTTCTTTAGTAATTCATCGCTTTTTATTATTTAGAATGCATCTTGAAACTGAAAGATGACACTCACAGCGACAATTCTTCCACAAGTTCGCAGAAAAGGCAAAATGAGGTTCTACAGTAAGTAAAAATATTATAAACGGAGGTTCAGTGATTAGATTTCAAGTCCTAATCGTTATGAATTTTCAGAGAAGAAGCACCTCCCGGATATATCAAAAGTATAGTAACGAAGGTCATAAATAACATAACAATAAATTGTAATAATCTGATATTAAAGTACGTGGAAGAGGATATTGTTCTCAGTATAAATGTGAGATTTTTGAGTATGCAGACAGTAAATAATAAATGGGAACCGGCTTTTACTGGCAAGTATATTTTTAAACACTCGTATATGTTATTAAAAATAATTTAAAAAATAGTAATAAATTTAAAAAATAGTAATAAATTTCCAAACGTAGCCATACATTTTTGAACAATATATTAACGTTAATAAGACTTCTGATATCCATTCACAGACGTTAGTAGCTATGAAGTCATGTTACAAAAAATCATAACTATTCAGGATTTGACCCTGTGTTTGGACAAAATGGACACTTCCGGTAAAATTGAAATTTATCAGGTATTTTCCTTTTCGACTTTTCACCGCTTCCAGTTTAAAAATGATTGAATGGTGCTATAGCTTTTTTATTTTATTTTTAGGATCCAGTATTATACAGATGTTCTATGATGATCCGACTGATTATGAACTATCATAGTACCACATCCAAACGAGCTTCAGTCACGAGATTGGATCTGCATTGTGAAAAAATGGAATTCAGCACGACTGAGCAACAAGTGCCGATGTTATTAAGACTGGCAGCTTTGCTTATGGCACTTAAAATGAAGCAATTCCCCGATAAAAAAGAAAAATCGTCGTCGAACATGGAAGACAAGGAAAGCACCACTCAAGGTTTGTAATTAATTCGTTTATTTACTCTTACTAGAAAAAATTTTTTAATTCAAATATAAAATTAATGTCATAACAAAATGGTTGTTTTTCATAGTATCTATTTTGCATTTTTGTTAATAAATATCCATTTTTAATTAAAAACTCTAGCATAATCTAAACTTGCCAAAAATTATAAGTCTATTTTTTGAAGTCGAATAATTTTTATTTAAAATAACCTATTCCCGGTGAAAAATTTTAGCACACTCTATTAGTGTTTAAATATTGTAAATATTCTTTGAAATTTAATGATTTTTTATTAACAATAGCAATTTTAGACGAAAAAACGCTAACAAAACACAACAAAAACTTGTTTAAGATTGTAAATTCTCTTTTGAAAACGCGAGCATAAACTAAAACTGTTCAAAATTTGCTTATCCTCTTTAATATCCAATGATATTTGATTAAAAGTAACGATTGCTAGTATAAAACGCGAACAAAATCAAGAATTTTACAAAAATTCCGAATTTAATCAGTGAATTCTGATCTGAATAATAATGATATTTTGAGATATATTATGATTTTTGCAATCAAAAATACCAATTTTTAATGAAGAACACTAACATAACTCACAAAAAATTGTTCGAAATTGAAAATCTTCTTTGAAATTGAATGCTTTTATTCTAAAATAACCGATTCCCGGTGAAAAAACGCTATCATACCCTATTGTTGTTCAAATATTATAAATATTCTTTAAAATCTATTGATCTTTAACGACAATATCAATTTCAGGTAAAAGATACTAACATAACACAACAAAAAATTTTTGAAGATTGTAATTCCTCTCTTAAAAACGCGATCATAGCCTCAAATTGTTAAAAAAATGTATGTTCTATGAAATCCAATGATTTTTTATTAAAAGTACCGATTTCCAATATAAAAAGCCAATAAACTAAAAATTGTTCAAAAATTTTCAACGAAAAAGACCAATATAACATAACCAAAAATTGTTCTAAATTGTAAATTTGCTTTTAAATTGAATAATTTTCCATAAAAGTAAACTATTTACGGTAAAGAAAAAACGTTAACATAATCTTAAATCATTCCAAAATTGTAAATCTTCTTTTAAATCTATACCGATATTTCTAGTTACCAATTTTTGACGAAAAATACTAACATAATCCAGAATTGTTAAAAGATTCTAAACCTTATTCAAATTAATATGATTTTGGTTTGGAAGGTTTGGAACTACCAATTTTAGATATTAAACATCATTATTAAAAATACAAATTCCATTGAAACACACCGACATAACCTAAAGTGGTTTTAAAATTGTGAATATCCCTTGAAATCTTTGAAATCTAATATTTGATTAAAAATATCCAAAATTCCCGACAAAAAACACTAAAATAACAAAAAGTTGTTCAGAATTGTTAATCTCCTTGGAAATCTAACGTTATTGTTTAAAATAACCGATTTACTGGGAAAAAACGTTAACATAACCTGAAATTGTTCAAAAATTGCAAAACTTATTCGAATTATAATGATTTTTTCTTTTGAAATACCAGTTTTTGATGTGAAAAGTTGCTCACAATTGTTTAAAAATTATGAACCTTCACAATCTAATTATTGTTGTATAAAAATTTAGATTTCCGGTAAAAAAAAGCGCTAACAAAACTGAAAAACTTAAATATTTTCAATCTTTGAAATATAATATTTTTTTATTAAAAATACCCATTTTGGGTATAAAACTCTAACTTAACTTGAAATGGTTGAAAATTGGAAATCTTGCTGATGATTTTTGTTAAAAAATTATAATCATTTCCAGAGAAAAAAAAACTAACACACTCTACGAATTTTAGAAATGTTAACTCTCCTTGAAATCTTTTGAATTTATATTAAAATATTTTTTATGAACACTAATTTTCAGCTAAAAAAATAATTTGAAAGTTTTAATTTAACCGCTCAAAAGTATTAAAAAGTACAAATATATATCAATTCGCATAAGATTTTCTATGATTTTTCTTATTGAAAGGGATTAATTATTGTAAATTTAATTTTCAAATATAAGATATAGAATAACTTCAAGTATTGAAAAGAAAATCAGGTTTTTAACAACAATTAGCTAATCACCTTAATTCATTTTACTCGATATGATGTAAACTTATCCAATTAAATTATTTAATGAGTTCGTTTCGAAAAAATTTGTAAGCTTCTATAATTACTAATTTAAATGACAAAATGTTAAACAATTATAATTTTATATCTCAAATTAATTAGACAATACTAAATTTTATGTTTTAAAAATGTTCAAAATTAAACTTTTTTCATATTTAAACGTTATAAGTGGTATGATATTTTTCATATTTCATATTTCAAATCGAAGCAGTTAAACAATCACGTATATTTTTAAACAATTCATTTAATTGGATTGAGAATTGATAAATTAGAGAATTCCAATTCCAAATTACTTTAAATAAAAGATTCACAATTACACAATGACAAATTTAATATTTTAAAATTGAACAATTTGTATTTGTCAATTGTCAACGTAAATTCATTCATTACAATTTTTTATTTTTTTATTTAAATTTGAAAATGATATACTGTGCACAATTTGGATATTTAAAATTAATTTAAAAATACAATTTTCGGAATTTTTTTTTGAAGATTGTTCAGTTTTAAAAGATGTTTGGAATCCTTAAATTTTAAACTCTGCATAGTTTAAAATTTCGAATGGTTCATCTTCTAATATTTTAAATTCAAATTTATTTTATTTTTAACGTTTTTAGAAAAATTTAGTTGGTAATAAATTTAGATTCTCCAATTTTGAACGGTGAAATGACAGTGATTTACTACTACATGAAATAATAAAGTTTTTATTGTCTTTAAAATTTCTACGATTCCAATCAAAATATTTTGGAACTTTCGAAACAATGAGTTTTCTATCTTAAATTTATAAGTTTTTATATTTGAAATTCTGCAGCTTTGAATGCCTAATTTAAAAATAAAGAGAAGACAAGAATTCTCAAATTTCAAATTGTCCAGTTTTGAAAACATATCTTTCATGATATTAGTTTCTAAGTCTTCTAATTTTTAAAGATTCAATCCAGAATGTTCCGAAGTTAAAACTGTAAAGTTTCAATGTTTTTTTTCGGAACTGTTGCTTTTAATGTTAAAATCACGGAGTGGTTATAAAAACATCATTTCAGCGTTTCAAGTGATTCTCATTTGGAGGGTGTTTTTTGAGGACTTGAATTCTAATTTAGTTAGTTTTTAATTTTACTTAAGATTGAACGATTTTGAATTTTTAAATTTGAATGACAGGTAAACATGCTTTCAAATCACCTTGTTTTCTAAAGTAATTGTATAACTATTCAGTCAACTTGTTTCAATAATTCGAAAATTAAGAGTATCGCTTTTAAAATAAAAATTTTACTCTGATAAAATCATTTTTTTAAACTAAATTACTCAGATTACAATTTTTATTGCAGAGGATTCGAATCAAGTGCCGGGAACTTCAGCTGAAGCTGTAGGTTGGGGTGGATGGGCTTGGAATACTATGTCGTCTGTTTTTCCAGTCGCTTGGGATAACGACTGGTCAAATGAACAACAAATGGCATATGCGGGACACACAATTCATCTTGGAATTTACATAGATGACGCTACCTTAACTTTTAAGGTATATTCAAATCTTTACATTTATTTTTATCATAATTTGATCGGTTTTTATTGGAATTTAACAAATTCAAGGATCACAGTCCGTCCCATTTATTATATAATGCTCCCCTTTTACCCCGTTTCTCTCTTAAATTTGAAAATTCCCTGGAACACCTAAAATCGAGATTTTTTATCCAATTTTCCCCCTTTTATACAAGGTACATTTGATGATACCAATTTCAAATATTTCCTAAACGATCTATTCACTTTTAGAGAAAATAGTTGACTTTTTAACAAAATTGTTGCATTTTTTACGAATCAGTTAAATTTTTAATAGAAAAATCCATTTTCAGCCAAATAGTTGAATTTCCTACCAGAATAGTGCAATTTTCAACCGAAAAACAGGAATTTTCAACAAAATAGTTACATTTTCAACAAAAGTGATGAATTTTCATCTAAACTGATGATTCTTTAACAACAAAAATCATTTCCAGTCAAGCTGTTCAATTTTTAACCAAACAAGATTCATTCTCAACGAAAAATGGAATGTTCAATTTGAAAACTAAAAAATATTTGAATTTTAAATAAAAAATAGTTGAATTCATCAAAAAAAAAGAACTTTTAACAAAATAGTTGATTTTTCAACCAAAAAACGTTTTTCAGGCAAGGAACACATAAAATTTCAACAAAAAAGTTAACGTTCTACCAAAAAAGTACGAATTAACAATAAAATATTTATATTTCCTACTAGAAAGGATGATTTTCTAACAAAATTATTGTATTTTCAACAAGATAATTATCTTTTCAGCCAAATAATAAAAATTTTAACCAAAAAAGATCAATTCTTAACAAAAAATGTAATAGTTGATGTATCAACCAAAAAAGACTTTTCAGTCAAGAAGCTAAAAAAATTTCAACTAATTAGTTGAATTTTCTACCAAATTGTTAAATTTTCAAGTCAAAAAGTCACATTTTCTACCAGTTTAATTTTCAACACAAAAATGTAAGTTTTTCACCAAAAAGTTCATTTTCAACCAAAAAAGAAAAAAACTGAAAAACTCTTCAACCAAATAAGTAAATTTTGAACCAAACAAGATGAATTTTCAACAAAAATGTGATAGTTGATATTTCAACCGAAAAGGATGACTAACAAAATTATTGTTTTTTCAATAAAATCATTTAATCTCGATAAAAATAATAACATTGTTAACCAAATATATAATAGTAGACTTTGCTACCAATTATTTAATTTTTGAACCAAATAATTGAATTGTCTGCAGAATTGTTAAATTTTCAAGCCTAAAAGACGAATTTTCTACAAAAAAAAATTTCTACGAAATTATTGAATTTTCAACCAAATAGTGGATTTTTTTACAAAATTGTTGATCTTTTCAGCTAAAAAGACGAATTTTCTAGAAAGCAGTTTAATTTCCATGAATTTTCAACACAAGATTTAATTATTAACCAAATTGTGGAATATTCTACCAACGTAGTAGAATTTTTTACCCAAAAAGACGAATTTTCAACCAAACATTTTAAAGTTTAACTAAAAAGGATTACTTTTTAACTAAATTGTTGAATTTTTAACAAAATATTAACTTTGCAACCGAATAATGAAATCTTTAACTAGGACAGATGAATTCTGATAAAAAAATCCAATATTTGATATTTCAACGAAAAAATATTTTTAGTTTAAATAAAAAGCAGTTGAACTTATCCAAAAAATATGAATTTTCAATAATATGGTGAATCTTCAATCAAAACTAATCAATTTTAAACCAAGCAGTTGCATTTTTGATAAAAATATATGAAATATTGATGCTAAAAGAAATTTCAACCTACTTGGTGAATTTTCGAGCCCTATAGACGAATTTTCTACAAAGCAGTGGAATTTTCAACAGAAAAATTGATTTTTAACCAAATAGTTGAATTATTACCAGAATAGTTTAATTTTTAACCGAAAAACAGGAATTTTCAACAAAATAGTTACATTTTCAACAAAAGTGATGAATTTTCATCTAAACTGATGATTCTTTAACAACAAAAATCATTTCCAGTCAAGATGTTCAATTTTTAACCAAACAAGATGCATTCTCAACGAAAAATGGAATGTTCAATTTGAAAACTAAAAAATATTTAAATTTTAAATAAAAAATAGTTGAATTCATCCAAAAAAACGAACTTCTAACAAAATAGTTGATTTTTCAACCAAAAAACGTTTTTCAGGCAAGGAACACATAAAATTTCAACAAAAAAGTTAACGTTCTACCAAAAAAGAACGAATTAACAATAAAATATTTACATTTCCTACTAGAAAGGATGATTTTCTAACAAAATTGTTGTATTTTTAACAAGATAAATATCTTTTCAATCTAATAATAAAAATTTTAACCAAAAAAGATAAATTCTTAACAAAAAATGTAATAGTTGGTATATCAACAAAAAGGGTTTGAATTTTAAATAAAAAACATTTTAATTCCTTCAAAAGGACGAGTTTTCAACAAAATACTAGATTTTGAACAAAAAAAGACATTTCAGTCAAGAATCTAGAAAAATTTTAACAAACAAGTTAGTTTTCAACCAATTAGTTGAATTTTCTACAAAATTGTTAACTTTTCAAGCGAAAAAGTCGCATTTTCTACAAAACAATTTAATTTTCGACACGAAAATGTAAGTTTTAAACGAAAAAGTTTATTTTCAACCAAAAAAGAAAAAAACAGAAAAACTTTTCAACCAAATAAGTAAATTTTTAGCCAAACAAGATGAATTTTTAACAAAAATGTCATAACTAAATTGTTGAATTTGTAACAAAATATTAACTTTTCAACCAAATAACGAATTTTTTAACTAGGACATATGAATTGTTATAATTTGAAACGAAACAGTTGTATTTTTGATAAAAATATATGAAATGCATACTAAAATAAATTTTAACCTAATTGGCGAATTTTCGAGCCCTATAGACGAATTTTTCACAAAGCAGTTGAATTTTCAACAAAAATGTTCATTTTCAAACATTTATTTGAATATTCTTCAAAAATAATTTAATTTTTAACATAAAAAGATGATTTTTGCAAAAAAACATTGAATTTTCAACCCAAATGGATCATTTTTGAACAAAATTGTTTAATTTTCAACAAAATAACTCAATTTTCAACCAAATAATAAAATTGCTAACCAAGAAAGATAAATTCTCAACCAAAATTATAATTGTAGATTTTCAATCAAGAAAAATGAACCATCAATCAAAAATGGTTGTGAAAAAAATACGAAAAAGTAGGTTTTTTAAATAGTTTTTTTTTGTATTTTTAAAAATATTTCTTTCTAGCTTACTCAGAAAAATATTTTGAACAACTCAGGATTCTGTACTGAAAAGAATAGGCAAGAAAAAAATTGATAAAAATAAGGAATTTAAATCCATCTACTGATAGAAATACATTCTAAAAAGTTCAAAGATGAATATTTTCAATCTTTGATCTTCTTGCATTTTTCTGATGTATTTTTATCAGTAGAAAGTGCTAACATGTTCAAAAGATTCTTCAAAGCTAGAAAAAAATTTTCAACACAAAAATGATTAGAAAACTTGCTAAAGAAAAGGCACTATTGTTAGAGAGCACTTTCGTTCAATATTCACGATATACCCGTACGATATAAAAAGTTTTTAATAAATGAAACCCCCTTTTAATCTTCTTTTCCCGGAAAAAATTCCCTTTTTTACCTAAAATTGAAGTATTGAACCGCCGTGATCGCTGAAAATTTGAAATTCTGGGAGTTTTTCTAATTAAAAGGCTAAACTTTGTCTTTTTTCCGCAAAATTATATCCAAAGATTTAAAATTTTTATTTCAGGTGGCGGAAAGCATTAAAGAACAGTTATTTTACAAGTCTCGGAAAATAAAGTACAAGTCTTTTTTGTCTCTGAGATTCACAGGAGCTGTAGTTGATGCTTTACTTCAAGGATTAACTATGTCTAGTTTTCAAGTGGGATTTGGAAGTATACATTTGTATCCGAGAGGGGCTTGTAGCTGCGGACATCTTGAAGTCATAGATGGAGTAAAGGTAATGAGAGCATTTTTTAATGTACCAAATACGGGCTTATAAAGTTACACAATCGTTTCAGCCTCCTCTCTACTTAGTAGCTGGAAAGTCAACGACAAATCATTTGAAAGATACACTTTTTGATGACGAGGCAGTTGAAAATAGGGGTAAAAAGAGAATCTATAAACAAGGCATAGATAGTCATTTATCAATGTTTCCTGGTTAGTATTCTATTAATATTTTTTTGAACTCTGAAGAAAATATTAACTTTATTTAGATATTAATAAATTATATATAATAATCTTCCAATCCATTGAGTTTGACATCATATAAAATTCTGTTTCCACTTGAAGTTCTTGCGATTGAATGAAAATTTTTAGTTTGACTTTAGGATCATTTAAAATTAGATGCAGTGTTGGGGATGTTCTTTAAAAAAGAAACTAATTACAGATACAGTCACTTTGTGAAAATAGTAATTTGTTACGTTTCCAGTCACTGATTCATATATTAAATATTTAAAAATTCTAAGAATTTCAAAAATACAAGTGAACGCTGTCATTTTTACTATGAAAATTTAAAGAATTTTCAATTGAAAATCTATAAATTTGAATAAATTTCGATTTCAAATCTTCAAAATTGAACTATTCACAAAAAAAATCATTTAAAATTGCACACTTTTATATTATTTTACACATTAAATATGGAATATATCCAAAATTGAAGAATTTTGAATTTCAAATCTTCAAAATAGAAGAATTTTGAATTGTGAATCTTCAAAATTGAATTGTTAAAAAAGAATATCAAAAAATGCATAACTTTAAAATATAAATCTTGAAGATTGAATAATTTTCAATTCTACTCTTTAAAATTGTAGAACTTTGAATGGTAAATCTTTAAAATTAAAAAGTTTTCAATTCTGTAAATTTACAATTAAAAATTATGCCAGTTTTAAGATTCGCTATTAAAAATTTTGTAATTTTTATGATTGAGATTTGAAATTTCATCTATTTAGAAGATTTAGAATTTAAAACTCTTGGCTTTTGATCTTTAAAATCATCAAAATTATCACAATTTAAACATTATTATTTCTACATCTTTAAAGTTAAAGAATGATGAACTGCTAATCGTTGAAAATAAATAATTTTAGATTGTAAACCTTAAAAATTATAAAAATTTAAATTGTAAATGTTCAAAATCGAAGAGTTTTTAATATTGAAAATTTGCAATTAAAAATTATACAAGTTTCAAGTTTTACAGTTACAAATTCTGTAATTTTGATCATTTTCATTCGAAATTTCATCAGTTTGGAAGATTTAGAATTGAAAATTGAACTTTTGATCTTTAAAATGATCAAAATTTAAGAATTTTTATTCATACATCTTTAAAATTGAACAGTTTTTAATTTCAAATCCAAGAAATTGTACATCTTTGAATTGTCAATCCTTAAAATTGTAGGTTTTTTAATTTTGACAATTCACAATTAAAAATTATGCAAGTTTCAAGTTTTTAAATTAAAAATTCTGTAATCTGTATGCTTTACATTCAAAGTTTCTTCAATTCACTAGATTTAGAATGTAAAACTTGACTTTTGATTCTAAAAATCATCAAAATCACACAATGTAAGAATTTTTATTTATACATCTTTAAAATTCAAGAGTTTTCATTTTCTACAATTTACAATACAAAATTTTGTAGTTTTGATGCATTATATTCGAAATTTCTTCTATTTGGAAGATTCAGAATTGAAAACTTGACTTTTTATTTCCAAACTCATCAAAGCCAATATTTGAGATTTCTTATTTATACATCTTTAAATTAAAAGAGGTTTAAATTGCCAATCTTCAAAATTAAACTATTTCAAAAAAATATTCCAAAATGCATATCTTTAAAATATAAATCTTGAAAATTGAATAATTTGTAATTCTATATTCTCAAAATTCAAGAATTCTCAATTGCAACTATTCAAAATTGCAGAACTTTAAATTGTAGATTTTTCAAATTAAAGTTTTTTAACTTTGACAAATTACAATTAAAATTTTCTGTAATTTTGATGATTTTCATTGGAAATTTCTTCAATTTGGAAGATTTAGATTTGAGAACTTAATTTTTGATCTTCAAAATCACAAAAATTCAAGAATTTTTATTTATATATTTCAAAAATTGAAGAGTTTTCAATTGACAATCTTCAAAATTCAACTATTGAAAAAAACATTTAAAACTACTTTATTTTAAATTATTTAGATTAAAATTTGAAAGATCTTCAATTGCAAATCTTTCAGATAGACCCATTTGAAAAATATATTCAAAATTTTATGATTTTAAACCATAAACTTTGAAACCTTATCCCAAATTAACCTAATTATTTCTTTCTTCGCTCCTAATTTCTTTTGGAATAAAATCTTATAATTAAAGGAAAGTTACAGATTACTGAGAGCCGATTAAATTAAAAATTCAATTTAAGTTGTTTTAAAGCTGATGTAGCTATTTCAATATTTATTTTAATTTATAATAATTATTGATATAATATTTTAGTGGAGAAAATGTTGGAAAGGTGTCCAGCATTTGTAATGGACTACGCTTACCATATTGAACTACCAGATGAAATCACCCCCGAAGAATTATCCGAATTTGGATATAGCCTCGAATATAGGTAGCTTTCTTACAATTGAATAAATATTTTAGCAAATTTATTCAAAGATATTATAGAAAATCATTATTTTCTTTAGCAACTTTCGTGAACATCGAGTGGTGAGATTTTCTATTGGGGATTTAAAATTTCGGCTGTGTTCTGGAATTTTGCATCGCATGGATACGATAGTACAAGCTGCAACGACTTACGACTATACACCTTACATTATACCAAAACCAGGTAAAGAATATTTTCGGGAAAAATAATAATTTTACATTTTATTTGGTAGGACTTTTTAATTTTTACTAACTAATCATTTAGAGCCAACTATTGGCGAGCTGCCACCAGTAACAGTGGAGGAATATGAAGCACTGAGGGAAAATATTCCCAAAATGGAAATAAAATTATTCATGACTAAAGGCTCGATTCAAGTGCAGTTGGCTGATCATCGCATCACGGGCTTACAACGGCAGCGAAAATTTGTTGAAACTCGAGTAAGTATCAGAATTTATTACATTAAAAATATAAATAATTTAAAAATCCATTATTAAACTAATTTTTAAATATTAAGAGCTTCTAAAATCGTTGAAACAATAAATAATAATTTCGGATTGAAAGCTTTGGAAATTAAAAAAAAATATATTGAACGATTTGGAATTGAAAGTCTTCCAAATAAAATAATTTTAAATTAGGTAAAATTTAAAGAAAAGTAAGTATCTGTAATTAAAAAATGTTTAATCAAAGATCTCACAACTGCAAAATTGCAGACAAAAATTTAAAAAATTGTACAGCTTCATTAAAAGGGAGTTGATATTATATTATTTCTAATTAAAAGCCTAAAAAATTAAAAAATTATGAATTTAAATAGTTTTTAATTCGAAGCAATTGAAATTTGAGAGGTTGAAATTGTGAACTAAATTAAATGTTTTAAAGCTTTTGAAATTCTTGAATTTTAACTTGTTGTCAACCTCTAAAATTGAATAATTTTAAAAAACATTTAAAATTAAGTAATTTTAAATGGAAAACATAAATTTCCATAAATGGAAAAATTTGTACACTGGACACTGAAAATGAAACAAATCGAAAATAAATTTAAAACTGAAAATGATTTTAATCATCAAGAATCGTGATATTAGAACTATTTAATAATCAAACCCCTTTAAATTTCAATTCTTAAAGTAAATTGAAATTGTTTAAAAATTAAAAAATTTAAAATAGTTCATTATTCTTTTCAAAATACCATTTCAAATGTAATTGCAAAATTTTAATATATGAAAGGGAAAAATAGAGAATTCAGCGTTCAAATTGAAGCTTAAAATTGTAACCATTCAAAATAAAATTTTTAAATCTTTAACTAAAAATCGGCCAATTTTAAGAGAATACATTACGAAATTTTAAAAAATAAGTAAAAGGTCTCTATGATTCAAATGTTTGAAATTGCATAATTTTAAGCGTTTCGGTTCGAAATTGTCTTTTTTCAAATTGAGTTTGGAATGTTTAATATTTTGGAACATTTTCAAATAAAAAAGTGATTTAATTTTCCATGTCTGGTTCTAAAATCTTCTCATTTTCAAGGGTTGAATTTGAGAAATTATTGTCCTAATTGTTTATTGTTTTGAATTTATTTGGGAAACATTTAATTCAAAATTGTTTAATTACGAATCCTTTAAACTTAAAATGGTGCAATTATCAAGTCTTTCAATTTGATATCTTACGATTTCGATCAATTTAAAAGACAAGACCATTTTTTACGTTTAATATCTTTGGTTTAGTATTGAAACCAAACAACTTGGAATTTTTCAATTTCAAACTGACTAAAATTAAGACCAAGCAATTTAGAATATTGAAATCTAAAATTATTAAATTAAAAAACTGATTATCAAGGCTTTTAACGTGAAATTATACAATTTTGACAGATTTAATATTGAAATTGTTTTGAAATATTTATTTTTTTTATTTTTAAACTACAACATTGTGAAAATTACCATTCGAATCCTCGAAAAATTGAGAAATTTCAAACAAAAGCTTTTCCAATCGAAGCTTTTGAAGCAAAAAAAGAAGTTGTTCCAAGATCTCAAAAATTAAATTATTTTAGAATGGCGCATTTAAAACTATAATTTCAAATTGAAATTATATAAATTTTAAAGATAATAAATATATTTTTAATAAGTGTCATATATAGTATCGATCAATTGACATTCAGTTTAAAAACTGAAGAATTCTCGAATTGGGATCTTAAAACTAAGTCGTTGAAAATAATTCATTTTCAAATTGTACATCATGATTTTTAAAATTCAATCATTTCAATCTAAAGAGAAAAATTATAACTTGAAAATAAACGACATATCTTAAAAATTAAATTGGCAAATTACATAATAAATTAATGTAAATATTATAAATGTTTTATTATAGTGCTTTTCGTTGAAAATTAGTGTACTGAAAAAAAGAAATAATTTTGATATTATACCATTAAGCCATTTCCCTTTCGGGGTATATAAAATCATAAAATTTCGAGGAAGACTTAAGATTTCCAAAAAATCATCAAGATTCAACAATTTTAGGTTATTTAATATTTACACCGGGATGGGATATTTTTAATAACAAATATTGTATTACAAAGATTAAGCATTTTTCAACAAATTGCGGTTTTCGGTCTTGTTGGCTTTTTTTTTTACCGAAAATTGGCATTTTTAAACCAAACTAATTAGATTTTAAAAGTTCGTAATTTTTTAACAATCTTAGGTTCTGTTAGCGTTTTACACAAAAAATTGATATTTTAAAACAAAAGTTGGTATTTGAAAACAAAAATCATGATAATTCGAACAAGATTTAAAATCTTTGAACAATTTTGTATTATGTTAGTGTTTTTCTTTGGAAATTCGTATTTTTAATAATGAAAAAAATATTTCAATAAAGATTCACGAATTTGAACAATTTTAGGTTATGTTAGCTTTATACACAAAACGCACAAAACCTTGGTATTTAAAAAAAAATGATTATACTTTGAAATAGGATTAGAATCTTCTAACAATTTTTCATTCTTTTCGTGTTTTTCGTCGGAAATCGGCATTCTTACTCAAAAATTTAAAAAAAAATAGATTTTAAAGATGATTCACAAAGTTCACAACTTTTAACAAAAAATTGGTATTTTAAAACAAAATTCTTAAGATTTTAAAAGGTCATAATTTTTTAACAATTTTATAATTTGAACAAGAATTACAATCTTTTAACAATTTTTTATTATTCTAATGTTTTTCGTCGAAAATTAGTATTTTCAATAGAAAATTAGATTTTGAAAAAGATTGACAATTTAAATCGATTTTTTTAAAGAAAAAACATTATATTTTGAAGGTTCATCATTTTTAACAATTTCAGGTTACGTTAACGATTTACATCAAACACTGATACTTAGAAACAAAAAACAATGTAGTTTGAACAAGATTAGCAATTTTTGGACAGTTTCGTGATATAGTAAAGTTTTTCCGAGGAAATTAAAAAAAAAACAATTATCATTATAATTGGAGTAATATTTAAATTCTTTTGATATTTGGTATTATTTTAGTTCTTCTCGTGGGAAATTAGTATTGAAAATAAATCGATTTCAAAGAAGATTTAAAATCTTCAATAATTTTGTTGTTATGTTATTGGTTTTACGTTTAAAATTGATATTGTCAATAAAAAAGAATTTCATTTGGAACAACATTCACAATATTTGAGCTAGTAGGCTATCTTAATATTTTTCACGGAAAATTGTTATTATTGACAAGAAATGCAGCGGTTTCATTGTCTATATATTGCAAAAAAATTGATACATTAATTCTGAAGTTGAGACTTCAATTTCCATCAATAATCAAAAATATTGTCCTTGCTTTTCGATTATTTTGGATAATAGATACCATAAATCACAAAAATTTTGTATTATCATTAATTTTATATTCTAATTTAAAAATTATATTAGACAAGAAAAATAATCTTGCGTTTATTTTCTAGTGATAAGCAAAATCGCGAAATAAAAAAACACGCGAAAAGCGAGCGGAATCTTATGAGCTTCAATGCGGACAGAATGAATGAATGATAGATCATTATATATAATTTAATTGAAATTCAAAAATTCTGAATCAGACTAAAATCAAATTGAAAATCTCATTTAACGTCCAATAATCAATTCAATGTAAAGAATTCCTAAAAATAAAACAAGAATTCAATGATAAAATTTGGACAACCACCACAAAATGCTCCTATTGCAATTCCTAAAAAAAAAAATTT
>CAKNXH010057906.1:0-27049 GCA_932178445.1 Andricus quercusramuli | reverse complement strand
GGAAAAAAAGAGAAGTAAGGGGATTTGGTTGGTTGCGTTCTCATTTTTCTTTCCTCTTTTTTATTTTTGTCCGAGGAAACAAATTTTTTTATTTTGTTTATTTAGGAATTGCAATAGGAGCATTTTGTGGTGGTTGTCCAAATTTTATCATTGAATTCTTGTTTTATTTTCAGGAATTCTTTATATATAATTTAATTTCAAAAATTAAAAAATTAAATGCGAAAATTACAGACGGAGCCATTGACACCCGCCCTATCAGACGATCCTTTCACAAGTCTGGAATGGGACAAAATCGTGGTAAATTTGGAAGAACCACTTTATCCATTCAGGGTGACAGCGTGTGCTTCAAAACAGACCGATCTACCTCAAGAGATGTTCAATCAGTGCCATAGGCGAATCAGTGCACAAGTATGTAAATCTAAATTTTTCGCAAAAGTGAAAATTCTGGTCTTCTGCTAATGCTACATTGCAAATTAATTAATTTTTCAGATGCAGGGGGTATATTTTCAACTTTACTTAAAACCCAATTGTCACACTTCAATAATAATGCCTTGTGCAGTGGACTGCAATATGAATTTTTTACTCTACCCCCAATACTGGACAAGTCCTGAAGTGATCCATGTTTCTTTTGCTACCGAAATCGACGGAATCACAGTCACTGGTACAAAATCAAAAATTATGGTCGCAAGCTCTATAGTTTCTTCTGTTCTTCAACCAGAAGATACGACAAATCCTCTCGTGTGCTCGTCTCTTTTCAATGACGCCTGTGAAGAAAAGAGTAAGTTATTCTCTAGGGTGGTAAAAAAATCCATTTTCTCGAATTTATTCGTTGCAGCAAATTAATCAAAAATTATTGGACGATCATTTAGATCACCTGTTAGGGGTGTGAGAAAAACAAATTATTTGAGTTTTTGTTGTCCAGAGAAAATTGAAAATTATTGTTTTTTTGTTTGTAATAGTTGGAAATTTCCATTCGGCATGATTTTTTTCAGCATAATATTGCTAGCAGTCAATTTTCCTCGATTCCTGATAAACGTAAAAAATATTAATGCCCGAAAAATTTCAACCCGAAAAATCGACATTTTTTATATTTTTACTAAAAAATGGGTAATTCACTTAATTTAACAATTATGAAATATGTGGAATATTTCAAAATGTTTTTATATTACTAAATACATTAAATACATTTGGTCCCTATGGTACCCTATTTGCAGCTGGTTAATGGAACTTCAAAAAAATTTAGAATATGATCAAAGCTTCCAAGAGCATTTGGAAAAAGTAGCAAAAATCAGGGAATTCCTGTAAGAAGTAACTGTAAAAAATAATCAGGGTTGCCACACACAGACACTATCAGTCATTTTTTTCTCAAATCATTCTTGATTAACTTTTTTAAATTAAAAGATCACATTAGTCACTGAATTGTCTTGAATTCTTTTGATATATTTCAAAATATTTTCAAAGATTAAGATTTTAGGGTATTTAAAAAATTTCCCAGGCATTTTCAAGAGCTTTTAATTTGAAATATTTCAGGAGATTTAAAAAGATTCCCAGGAATTTTTTAATAATTGGCATTTTCAAGAGCTTTAATGAATTCCAAGGGGTTTCAAAAGATTGTAAAGGATTAAAAATATTTGAGTTAGTAGTTTAGTGGGATTTCAAAGAATTTGAATTATTCTAGGGAATTTTAAAAGAATCCAACGAATTATTAATGAATTTAATTAATTTGAAGGAATTTCGAAGCGTTTGGAATATTTGAAGATAAAGAATCTTCTAGAATTTCGGAAGATATTAAATATTTTCCAGGATTTCAGAAAATATCATTATAGAATTTCACAGGGATTTTATAATATTTTAGTGAATAAAAAATGTGTTCACGAGAAGTGAGGTATTTTGTAGGATTCCAAAGAATTTGAAATATTTTATGAAATATTAAAAGATTCCAAGGAAGTTTTTATTGATTTTAATAATTACAAGAGATTTAATAACATTTTAGTGGATTTTAAAGAATTCATTCAAGATAAGAGAGTTATTTCGTAGGGTTATAAAGATTTGAAGAGATTTAAAATTATTTTTTGGATTTCACATTGAATTCTTATTAATTTATCCTGAATTTTTGGAAATTCTTTGGAATTTTTCAATTCATTAGAATTCTTATAAATTTGCTCAATTTTACATAATTCAATTGACTTTTTTTTCCAAAAGTGTTTATATAATTGGTTCTGCAGATTAATTGATATAATGACCAAAGGATTTGAAATATTTTAAGGTATTTTTCAAATTCCTTGGCATTTTCTAGAGCTTTAGAAAATTTCAAGGTATTTCAAAATATTTTAAGAGATTAGAAATATTCTAGGTTATTTTAAAAGATTTTTTATTTTATTTTAAAAGATTCCCATGCATTTTCAAGATCTTTAAAAAGTTTCAAGGGATTTCAAAAGATTCAAAGGATTGGAAATATTTGAGGAAATTTTAACGATTCCCAGAAATTTTTTATTTATTTCAATAGTTTGAAGGGATTTCAAAGACTTTGAAATATTTTAAGGTATTTTAAGAGATTCCAAAGCATTTTAAAGAGATTTAAAAAATTTTAAGCGATTTCCGAGGGTTTTAATAATTTTAAGGGATTTTAAGGGATTTGAATATTTTAATAGATTCTAAAGAATTTATTCACAAGATGTGAGGGATTTCGTAGGGTATCAAAGATTTTAAGAGATTTTCCAATATTTTTTGGAATTCGTCCTAAATTCTTATTAATTTATCCTGAATTCTTTCAAATCCTCTTGAATTCTTCTAGATGCACTCAATTTTACTCAGGTCAATGGATTTTTAAAAAGTTTTTGCTTAATTCATCTTGAAGTCATTAAAACTCACCTTAAATCATTAGGCATTTCATCAGATTCTTCTTATTTCTCTTTAATTTTTCCTAAAATTCATTTCAAATTTACTCAATTCAATTAATTTTTTCATATTTTCAAATTTTTTCCGTATTTTCAAATTTTTCCCATATTTCCGAATTTCTGTCAATTCATTTGATTTTATTTTAATTCACCTTGAATTTTTATGCATTTCATCTAATTCTATTCGTTTCTCCCAAATTCCTCTAAATTCACTCCAATTTTACAGAAATAAATGGATTTTTTCGATTTTTAAAGCTTTTCCAATTCATTTGAATTTTTTTAAATTGTTTTGTAATTATTAGTCATTTTTTTAGTTAGAAATTAGTAGGATATCAAAGATTTTAAGAGATTTGAAATTATTTTTTTTAATTCACCCTGCATTCTTTTAAGTTCTTCGGGATTCTCTTGAATTTTTTTACTTCACTTGAATTATTCTAAATTTACTCAATTATACTTAATTCAATAGATTTTTTAAAAGGTTTAAATGTTTTTATTTAATTGATCCTGAAGTCTGTTAACCTCACCTTGAATTCTTAGGCATTTCATAAAATTCTTTCGAATTCCCTGGAATTTTTCTAAGCTCATTTCGAAGTTACTGGATTCATAAAAGTTTCTTCATATTTTAAAATTGTTTTCCATTCATTCAGATTTTTTTTTAATTCACCTTGAATTTTTGTGAATTTCATCGAATTCTTCTCATTTATCTTAAATTCCTCTAAATTCATTCCAATTTTACGGAGATCAATGGAATTTTGTTCACGTTCAAAATTGTTTCTAATTCATTCGAATTCGTTGGAATTTAACTTGGAATTGTTTTGAAGTCTTACAAATTTATCCTAAAATTGTTATCCTTTGCCGGGCCGTTTTTGAAAAACTTGATTTTTCGATTTTAAGAGTTGAAAATGGGGTTTTTAGTTTTATACCATAACAAAATTAGAACAAATAAAAGACTGAAATAATCTCACGATAGTTTTTTCTTCGCGGAAAAATATTATTATTTATTTCTGTCTATTATTACAAAAAGTTTTCTAACGGAATTTATAATTATTACTAATTTTAAAAATTCTCTAATCATACAATTATTATCTAATCAGTTAATGATAAATTCTGTTATAATTGTGTTTCCTAAATCAAACTTTATTAAAATCTTTTATTCTCGTATAAAACTGTAAAAAAAACTAATTTGAAAATCTTAAATTTGAAAAAATCTACTCAAATATTTAAGAAAAACTGGAAAATTCGACAAGATCAACAAAAATATTCTTGGTGTTATAACTCTGGTTTTCAATGACTCTCCTGGTGTATTGTCATATTTATTCATTTTTAAAATAATAAGATATTAACAAAAGATGTAGATATAAACCTGAAAAATATTTATTTTTTACAAGTAAAAAGTTTATTTTAACTTTTTTCTCAGGACTTTAATAAATGTCCTAAATGATGTTCCGAATAATTTTGGATTCATTCATTGCTCTGAAGAAAAAATGCATTCAAATATGAAGATTAGGTTCGAGTTCTTCCAGGAGTCAAACTTCATTATCCGACTTATATTTTGAAAAAATCTAAAAACGTCACTTTTCAAGAAAAGCCTTTTTTATACCACCCAATTATTCTTGCTATCAAATTATATTTGTATATTAAATTCTTCTCGATGAAATCTTGCAGTAACAACCTATATTTTATATTATAGGACCAACTTACCTCGAACTGTGTTTAGAAAATATAAATTTTAAGTATATAAAATCACTCGCAGTTGAGTCCACTACTGTAAATATAGGGTCCATTAGAATATTTGCTCATAACGAAACTGATCAGGCATTCATTCTCTCGGGACCAGAAATAGAAGATCAAAGGTATAATTTATTAAATACTTAACATATTATAAACCAAATTTTTTTTAAATACTGATAATATTAATACGCATTTTATAATAGGAAAACCGAAAGCAATTCGCTTTTAACGGCTGTGATACAATATTCCAAAGACTCTAAAAGTCAAAGATATCCAACCATCGTATCATTCCAAGTAGCCCAAATAAAAGGATGCCTAGATCCTTTGCTTTTTCAATGGCTGGAGTATCGTGTAACATATTACAAATTAGATACCCTCTACGCTGCGAAACCAGAAGCCCAACAGCAAATTTCTGAACCTTCTGTGTCCAATACTGGCAGCAAAAAAAGAAACTTTCCTAGTCTGCATGAAAGTGTCCATAGTTCGTCCGATAAAGAAAAAAGGAAAACAGACGAGTTGACGGAAAAGTCACACACTGTTTATAAAATCGACGAGACTGAAAAACATCTACCAAGTAACGAAAGTATCACTCAAGAGGTAAAAAGTATGCTTTTGCTTTCTACTGAGAATTTTAATTTAGTTTTTAAAATATTTTTTTAAGAGTATGATGTTTATGTAATGCAGTTGGAGATTTATAAACAGGCCTGAGATTGTCAAAAAGTTCAAGGAAATTCATGATAGGAAATCATTATATAAAAATGGGTATAGGATATTCAACATTGGAACGAATAAAAATATTCAAGGAATTCATAATCTCATATAGAAGTAAATAAAAATAACGATTTTGCATAAATAAACTTTAAATATAAAAAATCTGTGAATTACCTTGATATATTTTTTGTATCGCGTGAAATTTCAACGAAATTCCTTGGTAGGTTTGGAAATATTTTTTAATCCATTAAAATCTTTGAAATCCGTCAAAATTTCCTTCAAATCTTTTAACATCTTTTAAATTCCTTCGAAATCCTTGAAACAGTCAGAAATCATTTATAATCCTGAAAAATAAAATAAATGTATTTCCTAAAGTTCTCCAGAAATCCATTGAAATTTGTTAAATCTCTTAAAATTTTTGATATACTTGGAGATCCTATAAAATCCCTGAAATCTTATGAAATTCTTTAAAATTCCTTCGAAACCCTACAAAATTCTTTCGCATCCTTGGACATTTTTTAAATCTCTTGAAATTCTTTTGAAATTTTTTTAATTCCTTTATATCCCTTGAAATCGTTGAAATTTTCGGATATCCCTGGGAATTAAATTTATTTTATTCCCTAAAGTTTTATAGAAATTTGTTGAAATTCCTTACAATCGTTAAAATCTTTGGAAATCGTAAAATTCGATTAAGATCAGTATAAATCTTTGAAATCTTTGAAAATTCAACAAGAAACTCCTTTAAATCATTTGCAATTTCTTGAGATACCTTCAAATTTCTTGAAATGTTTGGGATCGCATTATTAATTTCTTGAAATTTTATTCAAATTAATTTATTTTTCAAAGTTCTTCAGAAATCCCTTAAAGTCAAACTTAAAAACTTTAGAAATCTTACAAAATTCTTTAAATTCCCTTGAAATTTTCGATATCACTTGAAATTCTTTGGAATCTGTTAAAATACTTTTAAATATCTAAAATCCCGTAAATCCTTTGGAACAATTGGAGGTATTAAATCTTGTAAAATTATATGAAATTCCTTGAAATCTTTGGAAATGCTATAAACTTCTTTAAAAATTCTTGACATTTGTACAATTTCTTGAAATTCTTTGCAATTTCTTAAAATATATAATCGTAAAAATCCATTAAAGTAACAAGAAATACCTTGAAATATTTTGAAATTACATTTAATTAAATTATCCAAATTCCTGTATGAAACCCTTAAAATCGAGCTTAAATTGTTTTGAAATTCTACAGCATATTTTGGGAATCCTTGAGTTTTTTAATCTCTTAAAATTCTTTGGAATCTGTTTAAATATCTTAAAATATTTTAAATATTTTAAAATTCCGTAAATTCTTGAAAATAGTTGGAGATCCTATAGAATCCATTAAATCTTATAAAATTCGTTCAAATTACTTGAAATCCTTGAAAACCCTACAATATTCTTTGACAGCCTTCGAAATTTTTTTAATCCCTTAAATTCTTTGAAATATTTTAAACTAACTCAAAATCTTCAAAATCCTTCGAAAGTTTTTTTATTTCTTCATATCCCTTGAAATTGTTGAAATTCGTAGAAGTCCTTTGAAATAAAATTTATTTTATTCCCTTGAGTTTTATAGAAATTAATTTATATCCCTTAAAATCATTGAAATCTTCGGAGATTCAACAATAAATTAATTTCAATTAATTCATTTTCCAAAATTATCCAGAAATCCTTTAAAATCTAGCTTAAAATTTTTAGAAATCCTAAAACATTCTTTAAAGTCCCTTGTAATTTTCGAATTCACTTGAAATTCTTTGGAATCTTTTAAAATAACATAAAATCTTTGAAATCCTTTAAAATTTGGTGAAATCATTCATAGCCCTTGAAATTTTGTAATCTTCAGACATTTTTTTAAATGCTACGTTATTTAAATAAATCAATCATTCGTTTGTAGTGTCTCTTTTTTTCTCTGAGTTTCTTATAATGATTTTCTATGATGTTTCTAGAATTAAAAAAAAATTATAAGAAATTCACTGCAGGAAAATTATTATAGGCCTATACTGAATTTTCTATATATTTTTTTCGGCAGGGTTTAATGAGCATAAAAGTGAGTTACGAACACCTTGAATAATTCGAAAATTCTGGAAAAATGATCTAATTAAACAATTTTTTATCAATTAATGTGTTGTTCTTCAGGCCTGTTTGTAAATTCTGTGTTTTATAATTTTTGACAGAATCTACAGAATGCAGGGTTGTTGGAAAGATTAGTCGAGTTGTATCCCTGGTGGCATGGCCTTGTTTTAAGTGGATTTGTTGGACATATTACCATTTATATACCAACCAGTACTATGAGCGGAATCGATGCCAATGGCAAGTGATTTTTTTTTAAATAAAGTATTTTTAGGACTTTTACAGGCCAAGTAGTAGAATTTTCAACGAAAAACGATGAATTCTCAACAAAAATTGTAATAGTAGTTGATATTTCAACCAAATAGATGAAATTTTATTATAAAAGATAAATTTTCTACCGACAAAGATGAATTCTCAACAAAATACAAACATTTTTAACCAAATAGTTGAATTTATAACCATGAAGATTAATTATCTGCAAGAAAAGACGAATTTTCAACAAAATCCATACATTTTTAACCAAATAATTGAATTTATAACTAAGAAGATTAATTTTCTACAAAAAAAGCCGAATTTTCAACAAATTACATCAATTTTCAATTAAATAGTTTGAGGAATGGACGCGAAGTTATCCCGAATTTTATTTCATTTTTTAGTTTATATTTTTCCGCTTCTAACATTTTCCAACTAAATAGTTGAATTTTTAAACTTAAAAATATCAATTTGTAACCAAAAATTGAGAAATGAAATTTCCATTTAAGAGAATTAATTTCTAATAAAAAAATTGAATTTTCTACAAAACAGATTAATTTTATACCAAATAGTGGAATTTTCTAATAAAATGTCGAATTTTTAAGTCAAAAAGACGGATTTTCTACAAACCAATTCAATTTTCAATCCGAGAATATGAATATTTAACAAAAAATTTAATTTTCAATAAGTCAGTGGTATTTTCAACAAAAACAGTTAAACTTTCAATTGAAAACATTAATAAACAAGAATTTCAACTGAAAGTATAAATCTATGACCAGAAAGATTAACTTTTAAGAAAGTAGTCCAAAAATGGGGTTGAATTTTCAACCTAAAAAGATAAATTTTTAACAAAAAAATGTAATAGCTGATATTTTAACCCAGAAAAGATTTTCATTTTAAATAAAAAAACATTCAAATTAAACAAAAAAGGCGAATTTCTAACAAAATAGTTAAATTCTGAACCAAAACAGATTAATTTTCAACCAAATAGTTGCATTTGTAACGAAAAAAATGAGATTTCTACAAAACAGTTGGATTTCCAACCAATTAGTTAAATTTTCGAATAAAAAGATGAATTTTCAATTTAGAAGATTAATTTTCTATCAAAAAAGAAGAATTCTGAACAAAATACATACATTAATCTTTGACCAAATAGCTGAATTTATAACCAAGAAGATAAATTTTCTACCAGAAAAGACGAATTTTCAACAAATTACATAAATTTTCAATTTAATAGTTTAAAGAAAAATAGGTAAAGTTAGCCCAAATTTTACTTAATTTTTAGTTTTTTATCGTTTCTAAAAATTGTTGGCTCAGTAGTTAAATTTCTATACTAAAAATGTCAATTTTTAACAAAAAATTGATTAGTTAAATTTTAATTTGAGAGAATTAATTTTAAATAAAAAAATAGAATTTTCTACAAAACAGTTTAATTTTGTACCGAATAGTTCAATTTTCATGCAAAAAAAAACGAATTTTCCACAAAACATTTCAATTTTCTACCCGAGAATATGAATTTTAAAAAAAGTTAATTTTTAATCGACCATTTTTATTTTCAAAGAAAATAGTTAAATTTTTAATTTAAAAATTAATTTTGAACAGAAAAGCTAAATTTCAATTAAAATCATGAATTTATGAACAAAAAGATAAACTTTTAAGAAAGTACTCCAATTTTCAACCAAGAAGTTAAATTTTCAACCTAAAAAGATGAATTTTCAACAAAAAAATGTAATAGCTGATATTTTAACCCAGAAAAGATTTTAACCCAAAAAGTTTGAAGAAAAGGATGTAAAGTTAGTCCAAATTTTACTTAATTTTTAGTTTTTTTATCGTTTCTAAAATTTTTTTGGCTCAGTAGTTAAATTTCTAAACTATAAATGTCAATTTTCAACAAAAAATTGAGTTGTTAAATTTTAATTTGAGAAAAATAATTTTAAATAAAAAAATAGTATTTTCTACAAAACAGTTTAATTTTGCACCAAATAGTTAAATTTTCATGCAAAAAAAAAAAAACGAATTTTCTACAAAACATTTCAATTTTCTACCCGAGAATATGAATTTAAAAAAAAAGTTAATTTTTAATCAACCATTTGTATTTTTAACGAAAATAGTTGAATTTTTTATTTAAAAAATCAATTTTTAACAAAAAAAATTAACTTTTAACAAAAAAGCTAAATTTTAACAAAAATCATGAATCTATGACCAAAACGATAAACTTTTAAGAAAGTACTTCAACTTTCAACCAAGGAGTTGAATTTTGAACCTAAAAAGGTGAATTTTTAATAAAAAATATAATAGTTGACACTTCGAAAAAAAAAAATTTGATTTAAAATAAAAAACAGTTGAATTTCATCAGCAAAAATGAAATTTTAAAAAATACATCAATTTCTAATCAAGTTTTCGAAAAGTTAAATCGATCAATTAGATAATTAGAACCAAAGATTTATATAATTTTTTTTAAGTTGTCCAAAAACTCAAAGTCCCATATTTCCGCCATTTTTCGAATTTTCGAAAAATATTAGGTAGGATTTTTTTCTATCATACAATCATACATCCCAAATTAAAGCCATTTTTAACGTTTAAAAAATGTACGTTCAATTCTTAACTCTTCTCCTTTTTATATTGTCTAAAAGTGCACATTTAAAACAAAAAAATTCAGATTATAATTTTTCCATTTTTTTTTTAATTTTAGAACACTGCTAATTTTAAATGCTTAAAATTCAAGTCTCTAGTTTGTGTAGCTTCAAATTTTGTAAAATTTTGCGCAATAGAACGCTACTAAGTTAAATTCTTCAAGTTTAAAGATCTAAATAAAAAAAAATTATTTTGTAAGATTTTACGTTAACGTAACATAGTTCAACAAAAAATGGAATTAAAGGAATACTTTAAAATTCGATTCATTAAATTGTTAATTGTTTAAACGTGTAATGACTTCAATTCCTATCGAAAGTTTGAAGTTGTCCATATTTGAACGCTTGCAATCTTTTGTGTATAAGCATTTCGTCCTGAAAAATTCCAATGTAAACATTATTTAATATTCAAATATTTATTTACAATTCAAATCTTAGAATATTTGATATCGAATTTTCAGTGTCACAAATTGTTTACTATTTCAAATTTTGAAAAAAAAATTCTTTCAAATTTTTCAATATTGAACGCTTACCATTTTTCTGACCTCAAACTCAAAGATGAACTGAAATTTGCCAAAAAAAAATCTGAATATAAGACTTCAATATCTGAATTCCAAATTTAATTCAAATATTTGTTGCTTAGTTTAAGTTTAATTATAAATTCAAGGTGTAACATTTTCAAGTATTCTTTTTACTGTGTTATATTTAATAAAGGTTTGATTTAAAAATATACAACTACGAGTACTTAAAATTTTCAATTCGTTAAATGGCTGAATTTCAAATATAACAATTAAAGCTTAACTACTTTATATTATAGATTTTAAATTACTCATTGTCAATCACGAACTATTTGAATTTGAATTCTTACATTCGTAAAGGACAAAACTTCCAATTTAAAAGTATGCAATTATCAAGGACTAATTTTAAGTGATTAAAATGTAAGGTTGTACAAATATTTTCACGTTGAATTGGTTAAATCCACTCGAAATTATTAATTATTATTTAATACCATGCCATCGTATAAATAAAATAAAAATGTACAGATATCGAAGAGGCGAAAGATCGAGCAATAAGGGAAAATCCAAACCTGCAAGTATTGGTGGTAAAACTTCCGATGCTACTTATTCACTCCACAGGTGCCCAATTGGATCTTTTAAATCCGTTTCTTAAAGAACTACCAGTAGTTTTACCAAAATCAATTTGGACTCAAAGTAAGAACATTTTCTAATCTAAAAATAATTGATCTATCAATAAGAAATCGAATAAACTTATTTCATTTCAGAAACTCAAAGTTTTCCCTGGAGACTGGACATTCTCGACTTTCAGTGTTATACTCTGAAACACGAGAATCGAAAAAATTTCATAAAACAGGCTTCATTCAATGCCACGATTGCACTTACAACCAAATTCAATTCGTCCGATCCTGCGCAAAATAAACTTTCATCAATGCAATTGTGCATCTACGTCGATACATCTCCGATTATTATTTCAGTTTCTGAAGAACAGGTAGTTTTCATAAAATAGCGGACAAAAGAATTCTGAAGGTACCTTATTGATGACTTGGATAATATACAATATTTTAATTACAGATCATTTTTTTAAGAGACATAGTATCCAACATCTCGAATATAGTACAAGGTTTCGTTGAAATAAAGAAAATGGTCCCAAGTTCCTCGCCGGTTGTTAAAAATGTTCCAGAGTCTCTTCTAATCATGCCATCAGCTTCTAGTCCGTCCCAATTTGCATACCCGGAAGATACGACGACAACTTCAACTTTATCTGTGGCGAAAGATAATTCGAATCAAGGTAATTGAACTTGTTTCAACTCATTAATAATTAAAATGTTTTATTTTCTGTTTAAAGATATTTTTACTTTGCACTTTTCCTTTCATTTATAAACTTTTCTCCATTTTTTTAATTAAAAAAAATATTCAATTTTGAATTTTTCCAATTAAAACTGTTCGTTTTTATTGCTTTATATTCTAAATTGTTTAGATATGTTTTTAGGATTTGATTTAAAAAATTTCAAGTTTAAGGTCTTTATATTAAGCATCCATTTCAAATTCTTGAATTTTAAATGCTTCGATTTAAAATTTTAAATTGTTTACATCGCTTCGGTTATTTCATTTTATTTTTTTTTAATAAAAAAATTTTCATTTGATGAACGCCTAAAATGAAACATAAAACATACAGACATAATATTTTAATAGACTTCACAGTCCAAAATGCGCTCTAAACATGAGAAATAGGGTTATATTTCACAAAAATATAATTTCAAGTCGAAATAAATTGCATCTTTAACAAAAAAGTTGAATTTTCCACCAAAAAAATTCTAATTTTTTACCAAAGGACATGAATTTTCAACGAAAGAGTTGAGTTTTTAACTTTAAAAAGTCAGAAAAGAGTTGACTTTTAAATTCGAAAAGATGATTTTTCAATCAAATAGTTGAATTTCTGAAAAACAAATTAACTTCAGACCAAACAGTTGTATTTACAACCAAATAGTTCAACTTTCAAGCAAAAGAGACTGATTTTCAACAAAATAGTTGACTTTTTATCCAAATAGTTGAATTTCAACCTAGAAAAATGAATTTTTAAACAAAAAAGATTTAATTTTTACCACAAAAAGTTGCATTTTTAAACAAATAGTTGAATCTTCAATCCAAAATGCGAACTTTTGAGAAGACAGTTGAATTTTCTATCAAACAAGATTAATTCTCAACGAAAAATATAATAGTTGTTATTTCAACCAAAAAAATATTGTAATTTTGAATCAAAAAAAGTACAATTTGACCAAAAAAAGATCAAATTTCTACCAAAATAGATGAATTTTCGATCATGAAAGATTCTCCCTCTTCAAGCCAAAAAAGCGAATTCTCTACATACAGGCGAATTTGCAAAAAAAAAAGTTGAATCTTCAAGATCTTTTTACAAAACAGTTAAATTTTCAACGTAGAAATATGAGTTTTCAACGAAAAAGTTTATTTTCAACCAAAGAGTTGAATTTTAAACTAAAATATATCAATTTTTCATCAAAAAGGAATATATTAATTTAAAAAATTGATTTTCCACCAAAAAACAACTAATTTTCAACAAAATAGTACAATTTGAAACCAATAAAATAAATTTTCAACAAAGTAGTTCAAGTTTCAACCATGTAATTGAATTTTCAAACCAGAAGCTCAATTTTCTACTAAAAAAGACAAATTTACAACAACAAAAATAAATATACAACTAAGTAGTTGAATTTTCAACTAAAATCGATTAATTTTCATCCAAAAATGGAATAGTTAAAGTTTTCTTTAAAAAAAAATAATTTTAAACGATAAAACGAATTTTCAACAAAATAGTGAAATCTTAAATCAATAAAATTTAGTTTTACGAAGTAGTTCAACTTGCAACCAAGTAGTTGAATTTTGAAAAAAAAAATGAATTCTCAATGAAAAATTTAATTATCAGTTAAAATTTCAGTTTAAATATTAAGTTTCAAGTGAAAAAATCGAATTTTGAACAAAATAGGTAAATCTTAGATCAATAAAATTTAGTTTTAACAAAGTAGTTCTACTTGCAACCAACAAGTAGTTGAATTTTCACCAAAAAAAATGAATTCTCAATGAAAATTTTAATTATTAATTAAAATTTAAGTTTAAATATTAATTTTTGAGTAAAAAAGGAATTTTGAACAAAATAGTTGAATCTTCGAACAAATAGTAGAATTTGTAACCAAAAGAGATGAATTAAGGAGGGTAATAGGGAATAGGGAAAAAAGCGCTTAAAAAATTTGTCATTTTTCAACATCGACTGTTCTTAAAATTGTTTAGTTTTTGTAATTAATTTTAAATTTCTTCTATTTTTAGTACTGTTATTTGCAATAATTTTTTAATTTCAAACCTGTGGAATCTTGAATTTGTCCAAATTTCGAAAACTTAAAATTAACTTTTTTAATTTTTAACATTTGAAACTGGTTTGAAATGAGCTTAAAAGTAAGACTCAGTTAATTATGAACATTTAAAACTTGAAATTGTCAAATTTTTTCATTGTTTCACATTACAAATAGTTTAATATTCAAAGTTTCGATCTGAAATAGTTAAATTTTTAAGGCTTGCAATTTAATAATTGTTCTTTTTGGAACGCCTTCTGAACTCGTTACATCTTAATATAAAAATTTTTCATTTGAAAAGGATTTCAACCTTAAACGTTACGATCTATGACAATTATTTTTTAATTGTAAACATTTCTAGTTCTACGAGTTTAAGGTTTTAATTCGAAATGCTTCAAATTTAAAACTGCCTAATTTTGAATACCTTAAATTTGAAACAGCTTTCCTTTAAGGCTTTAGTTTGAACGTTTTTTTGTTTATAATATTTAAAATTGTCCAATTTTCGACGCTACAGATTGATACTTTCCTTGCCTATCCTTGCATCAAAGTCTCCTATTATCAATATCTCTTCTTTTTTCGTATTTTTCTCAATCATTATTATTATAATACATTACCAATAGTTTATAAATATATATTTTATATTTTTATATTTCATTCAGAGAAAAATGGTTTGACTTTATCGGCATGGATTCAATGGACAATAACTAAAGTCGTTGTTAAATTTTATACGTCGGAGCAACGTGAGCATCCTCTTTTAAAACTTGTTTTGGAATTAGAAGATATAATAACCTCTGCAGATATACAGCCAGTATATTTCAAGCTGATGCATAAAATAACTACTGCGACTATTTTCCACTATACCAGGTACTTTTATTCTGCATTAATTTATTATTAAGGTATTTTGGATTCGGAAATTGTAAGCTATAATCCGTTTTATTTTAGGGGACCACATGCTCGAAATTGGGATTATGGCGAATATGTTGGATTGTTGATGTGTGGACGAGAAGACAATTTGGAAAAAGGTGAAGACACAGGATTTCTAAGTTTCACATTAACTAAAGCGAAATTAGGAAATGTTCACACACGATGGGGAGCTAATAAGCAGTACAAGTCTGACAAGGTAAATTTTTTCAGGGTGTCTACCCTACCTGGAAAACCTGGAAAACCTGGAATTGTCAGGGCATTTTTTTTAAAGTCAGGGAAATTTTTAAGAGGTTGCCTACCTCTTTAAAAATTACAGTTTTGAATTGAATGAAAATGATTCTTCATTTGTAAAAGTATAGCTCTCTATTACTATATTCATCTATTTGGTTGAAAATTCTATCTTTTTGGTTGAATTCCATTATTTTTTATTGAAAATTGTAATCTTTTCTGTTTGAAATATCAGCTGCCACATTTTTCGTTCCGAGTTCATATTTTCCGAAAGAAGATTTAATTACTTGATATTTACTCTTTTGTTGTTTGTTATTTTCTCGTTCAAAATTATTTTTGTTATTGAAAATATTACTATTCAATATTTAGTTGAAAAATTATCTTTTTTACTATTTTTATTTTTTTATTCTATTATTATTTTATTATTTATTATTTTTTTATTATTTTTTAGAAATTTTTCATTTTTTATTAGAAATTAATCTTATGGATTGAAAATTAATCTTGTTTGTAATTTAATGTTTAACATTAATTTTTAAGTGAAAGTTTAACTATTCAATTGTTGATTGACAATTTATCTTTTTAATTGAAAATTCATGTATTTTATTGAGAATTCGTCTTATATAGTAAAAATTAATCTTCTTGGTTGAAAATTCTTTTTTTTTGTTTTATTTAAAAATCAACTATTCCAGTTAAAGATTGATCATTTCCAGTGAAAATTCATGTATTTTGTTGAAAAATCGTTTTCGTGGTAGAAAATTCATTTTCTTGGTTTAAAATTAAAATATTCCAGCTAGGCATTCATCATTTTAGTTGAAAATTTATCTTTTTGCTTAAAAATAAAACTACTTGGTTGAAAGTTAAATTGAATTTGTTTTTAAACTAAATTTCTTGTGTGTGAAAAATTAATTTTTAAATGAAAATTTAACTATTTCATTTTTGGTTGAAAACTGATCTTTTTTAGTTCAATATTCAGGTATTCGTTTGAAAATTTATCTTTTTTAGTTGAAAATTCAACTGTTTAATTGAGAGTTAATGTATTTTTTTTTACATCGCCTTTTTGGTAGAAAATTAATCTTTTTGGTTGAAAATTCAACTATTCCAGTTGAAGATTCATCACGTTGTATGAAAATGTAACAATTTTGTTGAAAATTAGTTTTGTTTCTGTTGCAAATTAGTTTTTTTCGTCTTTTTGGTTAAAAAATCAACTATTTCAGTTAAAGATTAATCATTTCAGTTGAAAATTCATGTATTTTGTTGAAAAATCGTCTTTGTGGTAGAAAATTAATTTTCTTGGTTTAAAATTCAAGTATTCCAGCTAAATATCCATCATTTTAGTTGAAAATTAATCGTTTTGCTTGAAAATAAAACTACTTGGTTGAAAGTTAAATTAAATTTGTTTTTAAAATAAATCTGTTTTTTTTTCTGGAAAATAAATTTGTTTTAATGCAAATTTAACTATTTCATTTTTGGTTGAAAACTGATCTTTTTTAGTCCAATATCCAGTTATTTATTTAGAAATTGATCTTTTTTAGTTGAAAATTCAACTTTTTAATTGTGAACTGATCTATTTTTTTGAAAAATCGCGTTTTTGGTAGCAAATTAATCTTTTTGGTTGAAAATTCAACTATTCCAGTTGAAGATTCATCACGTTGTATGAAAATGTAACAATTTTGTTGAAAATTAGTTTTGTTTTTGTTGCAAATTAGTTTTTTCGTCTTTTTGGTTAAAAAATCAACTATTTCAGTTACAGATTAATCATTTCAGTTGAAAATTCATGTATTTTGTTGAAAAATCGTCTTTGTGGTAGAAAATTCATTTTCTTGGTTTAAAATTCAAGTATTTCAGCTAAATATCCATCATTTTAGTTGAAAATTCATCGTTTTGCTCGAAAATAAAACTACTTTTTCATTTGTGTTGAAAATTGATATTTTTTTGTTCAAAATTCAGCTATTTGTTTGAAAATTCATCTTTTTCAGTTAAAAATTCAATTTTTTCATAGAGAATTAATGTGTTGTTTTGAAAAATCGTATTTTTGGTAAAAAATTGATCTTTTTGGTTGAAAATTCAACTATTTAGTTAAAAATTCATCTATCTTTTTTAAAATCCAAATTTTTACTGGAAAAGTTAGGAATTTAAATGGTTCGAATTGAATTATATATAGTGCCTACATTAATTTTACCAAAATATGCACTGCATTTTAAGTATAAGTATATAAAATAAAAATTTGTTTCAATTATTATTGAAATTAATGGACTTTAGGAGAAAAATTCAAGAAGTGATTAATTAGGTTTTTAGTATTATTTAATTATTCGTTCGTGTTAAAATATTTAAGAATATCTTGTAATATTAATTGAATTCCTAGATACTGAAAAAACATTATTCATAATAGATTCGTAAAACTGTATACATATCCGAGTCGATTGTTTTAAAATATACGAAATATTTGAATGGCTATATGCTGTGAAAAATTATACCTGGAAAAAACTTGGGATACCTGGAAAAAATCTGGAATTGTCAGGAAATTTTTTTCCAGGATTTGAGTAGACACCCTGTTCTTGTAAAACTATAATATTTTGGAAATTCGGTTGTCTTTTGAGATCCTTCTTATTACTTTCTTTTCACATCAAATAGGGATAGCAAATTCTAAAATTTCGATTTCAACCACCTTTTCAACATATTTCAAATTATAATTAGAGTATCTATTAGAATATCTGGGGTTGATACAAAATCTCAGATTCGAAATTTCCTGACTTATCCCTGAACAATTTCTTATTTCCCCTGACCGTCAACGGAATTAAATTTTCAACCAAGAAAGATTTTTCAGTCAATTAAGAAAAAAAATATCCAAAATGTTGAATTTTCAAGTCAGAAAGACCAAATTTCTACGATACAGATGAGTTTTCAACCGAATAATATAAATTTTTATCAAAAAAAATAATTTCTAACAAAATTGTTGATTTTTCAATCAATCTTTAACCAAAAAGATAAATCTTTAACCAAGAAGAATTATTTTCTACCAAAAAAGACGAATTTTCAACGAAATATATGGATTTTCAATTTGAAAAGATAAATTTTCAATCACATACATGGAATAGTAATATTTTCAGTTTAAAGGAACTCATTTTTAACCACAAAAAATAGATTTTGAACCGTAGAAATGATTTTGTAAACAAAAAATGTATTTCTCACCAATAAGATTAATATTCTACCGTAAAAGATGAATTTTCAACAAAATAGTTGAATTTTTAGCCAAAAACATCAATCTTGGAAAAAGAAGATTCAGATGAATTTTCAACTAAAGAAAATAAATGTTCAACCAAACATGGAATAGTTAAATTTTCAGTTAAAAAGGTAATTTTTAACTAAAAAAGAATTTCGAAGAAATAGTTAAATTTTTAACCAAAAAGATATATTTTTAATCAAGAAGAATAATTTTCCACCAAATGGCCAATTTTCAACCAAATATATGGATTTTCAACTAAAAAAAGAATCAATTTTACCAAAAATGGAATAGTTATGTTTTCAGTTAGAAAAATTAATTTTTTACCACAACACATTACTTTTGAACCATAAAACATAAATTTGCAAGCAAAAAGATCAATTTTTCACCAAGAATAATAATATTCTACCATAAAAGTCGAATATTCAACAAAATATATGAATTTGTAACCAAATAGTTGAACTTTCAATTAAAGAAAGTAAAATTTCAACCAAACTATGAATAGTTAAGTTTTCAGTTGCAAAAACTATTGTTCAAATAAAAAAAAGAACTTTCAACAAAATAGTTACATTTTCAACAAAAACAGATTTTTGAACGCAAATAATAATAATCATCAACAAAAAAAGATGAATTCTCAACGAAAAATGTAATAGTTGATATTTAAACCAAAAAAATATTTCAATTTTAAACCAAAAACAGTTGAATTAAACCGAAAACGAAGAATTTTCAACAAAATTGTCGAATCTACAGCTGAAACAGAATAATTTTTAACCAAACAGTTGTTTGTTTAGCCAAAAAAGATTAAATTTCTACGACAACAGATGACTTTTCAAACCAAAAGGACGAATTTTCAACAAAATAGTTGAATTTTCAATCAAAAAAGATTTTTCAATCAATAAAGAAAAAATATTTAATTCACAATGTTGAATTTTCATGTCAAAAAGACGAATTTTGTACAAAACAGTTGAATTTTTAAATCGAAAATATGAATTTTCTACAAATAATTTAAATTTTCAACAAAAACATGAATTTCCATCAAAATTCTTGAATTTCCAGTCAGACACTTGAATTAAACCATAGATGACAAATTTGGTACAAAACGTTTCAATTTGCAAACAAAAATATGAATTATCAACAAAAAAGTTCAGTTTCAACCGAAAGGGTAAATATTCAGCCAAGAAGATTAATTTTCTACCAAAAAAGATGAGTTTTTAACGAATTAGTTCCATTTTCAAAAAAAAAAAATGGTTTTGAACTCAAATGATAAATCATCCACCAACAAAATTGTTTCATTTCCCACTAAGTAGTTGAATTTTCAACCAAAAAAGATGAATTCTCCAGAAAAATTGTAATAGTACATATTTAATCCAGAAAAGATTTTAATTTTAAAGTAAAACCAGTTAAATTTAACCCAAAAGAATGAATTTTCAACAAAAGAGTTGAATTTTCAAACAAAAAAGTATTTTCAGTCAATAAAAAAAAATATTTGATTAAGATTTTAAATTTTCATGCCGAAAAGATTAGTTTTTAACCGAAATAGTTGAATTTATAAATAAAAAAAAAGAATTTTCAACAAAACGGTTGAATTATCAACCAAAAAGAATTACTTTTTAACACCTTTTTTCGAAGCTTCAAGAAAATAATAACATTTTCAGTCAAATAACAAAACCTTTAACTGCATATGTTGTTAAGACTTACTTATTATAACCACAGTTTTTTTACTAAATCTAAATTCATATGTTCCACGTTCATTTCATTAACTTATAATTAACTTCAGTTTCAGTTTATCAAAAATTCCCTGACTTGCCAGAATTTCCTGGCCTGTCGTAACCCTGAACTTATTCAAAATTTATTTTTCATCTCTAGAAAGACTTCCGAACTGAAGAAATGAAGCTTTCCAGTAGCTACATCACAGAAGTGGATGTAAAAATCCAAATGATGGATCTTATTTTACCACCAAGTGTCCTTGGAAAGTTTGTGCAATTAATTAAACCGTTTCTAAATTTCCACGACACCGTCCAAAGGAATTCAAACGTCCAAGAAAACACCATTAAGCCACCTCTAATCGGGATTACGAATCTGAAAAATGAGTCTTTGCCTCTAGTCTATTTGGAATTTAAAGGATTTAGACTCATGCTTCCAGTTTCAACGACAATTTTACAAGGACTGCAGCACGATTTACTGATGCTTCAGGTAAGTTATCAGTCGTGAATAGAATTAAATTTACATTTACTGAAAGTATATTTTTAAGGTAGAGGGTGGCCGTTTTAATCGAGGGAACAAATTCCCGGTCATTTCCCGTTTTTTCTCCGGTTCACAAAGCTTTGCCATGGTCTTTAAAATAAAAAAATTCTATCTCTAAAGTTAAAAAATGTTCCGAATTTTTATGTTATAAATGTTCAAAGCAAAGAAAGTGCCTCTTCCAGTTTAGAAAAACTTCAAACGAAAATTTACCCCCTTCCAACTCGATAAAAATCCAATT
Source organism: Andricus quercusramuli (assembly GCA_932178445.1). Taxonomy (NCBI): domain Eukaryota; kingdom Metazoa; phylum Arthropoda; class Insecta; order Hymenoptera; family Cynipidae; genus Andricus; species Andricus quercusramuli. Next base: position 5,983 of record CAKNXH010057906.1, on the reverse strand, counting down.
AATAAAAAAATTTTTCTCTCCTCATTTAGAAAAAATTAAAAAGGAATATTTCAAATCCCTTCCAAATCGATAAACACCTTAAAAACCAAAAAAGGTCCCTCTGCCAATTCAGAAAAAAATTGAAAACCAAAATTTCCTCTCTTCTAAATCAATAAAAATGTTTTTTTTTAAAATGTCGGTTTTCCAATTATAAAAAAAAATTGAAAATAAAAAACTCTTCCCTTAAACTCAATAAAAATATCAACAAGAAAAAATTGACTTTTCTAATTCAGACAACAAATATATAACCAAAATTCTATCCATTCCAACTCAATAAAAAGTAGAAAAATGAAAAAGTTCCTCTTCCAATTAAAAAAAAAAAAACTGAAAACCAAATTTCCTCATTTCGACTCAATAAAAATGTCAAAAATCATTATTTTTAATTCATAAAATATTCAATACCAAAATTTCTTCCTTTCTCACTCGATTAATATCTTGAAAATATAACATTTCCCTCTTCAAATTCAACAAAAAGATTCAAAATTCCCTCCTTTCGAACTCAATAAAAATGTTAAAAATAAACGATTTCCCTGTTCCGATTCCGAGAGAATTGCAAATTAAAAAATTCTTCCCTTAAACTTTATAAAAATGTTAAAAAGAAAAAAATGTCAACTTCTAATTCAGAAAAAATATATAACCAAAATGCAAGCCCTTCCATCTCAATAAAAATTATAAAAACAATAAAACGGCCTCTTAGAATTCAGCAAAAATTGATAGATAAAATTCCTCCCTTCCAGCTCAATAAAAGTCTTTACAATTTTCCCTCTTTTAATTCAAAAAAAGTTAAAAACTAAAATTTCCTCGTTTCAAGCTCAACAAAAATGTTTAAAATATCAAATTTTCCAGCATTGAACTCAATTAAAATGTAAAAAAGTTCTTTTACAATTTGGAACAAAAATCAAATACCAAACTTTCTTCCCTTTCTAAAAAATTTCAGAATAAATGGTTTAAAAATGGAATATTTTAGAATGAAACAATATTTGAATAGGATTTGAAATTGAATAAAAACGTTTAATTATAAATCTATCAATTTTAAATTGTATAAAATTTTTAAATAGGTGATACAAATTCAATCGGATTTTTATATTTGGTTAACTACCAAAGGTATCGAATTTAAGTAGTTTAATTTTCAACGTTGAAATCTGTAAATTGTTTAATTTTGAGCAGATTCAGAGTCACCTTGTAAAATCAATAATTTTTCAATTTTTAACACTCGAGCAATAATTGAGCTTTAAAAATCATTAGTTTATATTTACAGTTGATTAACCTGAACCGCTTTTATCAAATATTTTCAATTTCAAATGCTTTTAATTTTGAATTGTTTAGGTGTTCAAAACTGCATTTTAAAATTCTTTAAATTCAAATGTTCGTTTAAAAATGAAGACCTAAAATGAAAAACCCTCAAAGTAGAAAATTTTAAAATCACGCATTGTAAACTGAATGATTTTATCATTAAAAAAAGTTAACAATTGAACTGAAAATTAAAAAAAAAGTTGAAATCGAAATTATTTTAGATTTTATTGTATCATGTGATATAAAATTTGTGATATTTCATGTGATTGGCTAGATTTTTCATATAAAATTTTGTAAATAAAACATTCTTTCCTTAAACTCAATAAAAATGTTAAAATAGAAAAAATGGGCTTTTCTAATTCTGAAAACAAATATATACAACTAAAATTCTATCCCCTCAACTCATAAAAATTCTTTTAAAAAATTGCCTTTATCAATTCAGAAAAAGTTGAAATAAAAAATGCTTCCTCAAGCTTAATAAAAATGTTTGAAAAAATAAAGTAGTAAATACAAAAATCTTATTCTATTTTAAACTTTATTTACTTACCTAAACTAATTTTAAATTTTATTCTATCATGTGATATAAAATTTCTAAAATTCCGGGTCACAAAATAAATTCACTGTCATTTCCGGTTTTGCCCCGTCTAAAAAAATTCCTGGTCGTTTTCCCGGTTTGCGGATCCATTGGCCACCCTGAAGTAGAATCTAGAAATTAATTATGAAAATCATATACAGTTGGATGGTATTCGAATTGCACCACGAGCCGAAAATCCTATAGACAGAATTCCACTTCGCATGGATGTTTATCAACTAGCGGCCCAAGCAAATATATTGAACATTCCAGGATCGGCGGTTGAAGACAGACAGTATCAAATTAATGTTAATGGAATTTGCGCCTACACAACTACTTGGAAAAATTATCAACAGAGTATTACAAAGGTATCTTTATTTAAAAAAAAGTATCAGCAACCTTGCAACCTATTTTACCTATTTCATAAATTTATTACCTTTTTTTCAGTTGAAAAACTAAAATTTGAATTAAAATTTCGTTTGATTTTCTGGTCGGGAATTTTTTAATTCTTATAATTTTAGTAGAAAAACACTTCCAATTTAAAACTGTGGAATTTTAAAGACTAATTATTATAAAATTATTCAATTTTAAAGGCTTCAATTTTACAATTTTATTTTTCTAAATCTCGTATTTTTTAATTGTTAAATCCAGAACGCCTTTTCACTTTTTTTTTTTAATTATTAGCCTCCTGTTCATCAATTGGTTCAAATCGAAAGGATTTTCAATTCAATATTTTTAGTTTGAAGTAGATAGACAAAGTTGTTAAATACATAAATTAAGTTTTGCATAGGTATATCTTTTAGAAATGAAGGCCTTAATAGTAAAAAAGTGTTGTATTCATAACATTCAAAACTCAATAATCTTAGCTCGAAACATGATAAATTAGATCATTTCGAATCTAGAGTGTTTGAAATTCAAAAATTATTGTTGTTTGAACCCTTTTATAGATTTACCACATATTTTCAATATTTAAGAATAAATGGAATTTTCAAGATTTTAAAATTAATCCTTAAAGATTCTGAAAATTTCTTTCAAATTGAAAGGACTGAAATTTTTGGACTGAAATATCCAAAATTTGCTTGGTATTAAATTGAACTCGTTCAAAGTTGCAGAATTAGAAATTAAAGCGTTTTAATAGGTACTTATTTAATTGTTACTTCCAAACGAAGAACACCGAAAAATTCAAGATTAAAGTTTTTAATATTGAAAAATTCCAAATTTGGAGGATTTGAAATTGAAAAAATATAAATTTAAACGTTATTGTAATTTAACGTTATTATTGGAAAATTTTTTAATATAAAGTCATAATAAGTTAAATAATTACATTGAAAGCATTAAAAATTGATTAATTTTGAATAAAAATTTATAAATAAATAAATGTAAAATTTAAAGGCTTAACAGTTAAACAGTTTTTCAGTGCTTCAATGTTCCATGTTAAATTTGAATTTTTTTTAGTTTTAAATCCTCGAAATAAAAATTGTTCAATTCTGATTTTGATGAAGTAAATAAAAAAGTTATAAAAGTTGAAGACTAAAAAGCTTTTCCATCCCCAAAAAGTATTTGTAATTTTTTGCGGAATAGGCCCTAAATTGTATGAAGCAAAAAAATCTAAGATTTTATCGGACTTAGAATATTAAAATTTGTAGTTTCATTACAATTAATGGTCTGAAAGGACCCCTAAACCTATTTTCCGGGAATAATATGCACAGGATTTCTTTTGCTATATAAAGATGATATTCTTCGTAATAAACAACTTAAAAATATTTATACAGGATTACAGAAAAATCTTGAATTTCGAAATACACTAAAAATACACATTTTTATAGTTTAAAGATTACTTATGGTACTTTAAAATTTATTTTTACCTATCACTTACCTGAAAAATATATGAGTTAGTTAATTAATTTGACAACGTTGATTTTTTTTTTTAATTCGGAATGTCTTAAATCGTGTTTGTCACAACTTGTAAAAGGAACTGCGTTTGATCTTTTTGTTAAAAATAAAATATTTCAAAGTACTATAGGAATCTTTAAACTATAAAAATGTTTATTTTCTGTGTATTTCAAAATTCAATATTTTTTTTGTTCATCCAGTATAAATATTGTTTATTTATTAATTCTGGAGAATATTCTCTCTATATTGTAGAAGTAATCTTTTGCATATTATTTGAGGAAAAAAATTGTTTAAGGGCCATTTCGGACCATTAATTTTAATTAAATTACAAACTCTCGGATTCTAAAATAGTTCAGAATGTTTTCTTTGTTTCGTAAACGTAATGGCTTATTCCTATATAAATAAAAAATACTTTCTGGCAATGAAAGAGTTTTTTAGCCTTAAATTTGTATTTTGATTTTTAAACTGAAAACTAAGAAAATTGATTTTCAGACCTATAACGGTCTAGCGGAAACCTTAAACCGTTTTTTTAATAAAAGAAAATTCATAGCAGTAGGTGTTCACGAAATGAAAAAATTTGAAGTGTAGCGTTCGAAAATTGACATTTTAACTGAAAACGTTTGATTGAAACATTATAAAATATTTTCAATGAATAGATTCATAATTAAAAACTTTTGTTTAATTTTAAATCCTATTCAAATGTTAATCCAGTCTAAAATGTTTAATTTATAACCCATTCAATTTGAAATTTTTAAATTAAAGAACGAAAAAGTTTTGGGGGGGGGGGGGCGGCCGCAATTTCTTACGTAATTTTTGCCGATTTACTTTTTTTTGTGAATTTAATAATTAGTATTTTTTTGTGAATTAAAAAAGTTGTCTAACTTTCGACCAAGTAGTTGAATTCACAGCCAAGAAAAATGAAATCTCTACAAAAAAAGTAATAGTTCATACTTCAATCAAGGACAAATTTTAATTTCAAATAAAAAGCTGTTGAACTGAAGCAAAAAGATGAAATTTCTATCAAATGTGGTGAATTTTCAAATAAAAAAATCGAATTTTCAACAAGAGTTACATTTTCAATCAAGAAATATTTTTCAGCCGGGAAAGACAATAAATGTCGTCCAAAATGTTGAGTTTTCCATGCCAAAAAGATGATATTCCTACAAAACAGTTACATTTTTAACTCAATAATTGTATTTTCCACAGGGACCCGACCGAAATTTTCGTTCCATTTCGTTATTGATAGAAAAAAATAATTTTTTACTAATTTTTGAACTGCTATTTCTAGATTTGGACAAAATCTTTAACAAAAAAATTAATTTTTAAAAAAGCAGTTCAACTTTAAACCAAAGAGTTGAATTTCTGACCTAAAAATAATTATTTGCAACAAATGTGTATTATTTGATATTCCAACCAAAAATTTTGAATTTTAAATGGAAACCAGTTGACTTTAACCAACAAAAGCAAATTCTCAATAAAATACTTGGATCTTCAACAGTTGTGTTCCTATAAAAAATTGATTTTCTACCAAAAAATACGAATTTTCAACATAATACATAAATTTTCAAACAAATAGTTAAATTTTCAATCAAGAGGATTATTTTTCTACCAATAAATACGAAGTTTTAAGAAAATACCATGCATTTTTAACCAAATAGTTACATTTTCAACTAAGAAACATAAATTTTCAACAAAAAAAGTCATTCTTGACCATACAGTTGTATTTTTAACAAAAAAAGATTAAATTTCTACAGAGATGAATTTTCAAACCGAAAGGACGAATGTTCAACAAAAAAAATGTCCTCGGTCAAGACAAATTTTCAACTAAAAAGTATGACCTTTTATTAAGAGTGTTGAATTTTCAACAAAATAATCAAATGTTGAATCAAATAATATCATTTTTAACAAAAAAAAGGTGAATTCTTAATCTGAAATTTAAAAGTAGGCTTTTTAATCTAAAAGAATGAACTTTCAATTTGAATTTTTAATTCTAGAAAACGGGGAAAAGGGGAAAGACCCTGCGATAAATAGGAGTTTTGGTCATTTATAGAATAAATAATAATAGTTCAAATAAATATAAAATTTCATTTTTTATACTTTTTAAACATCAGGCTAGAGAACGGAAAATTTTACTTAGAAAATAATAACTGATAAACAGCTGTTTAAAAAGATCATTTATTTTTATAT
>CAKNXH010057905.1:0-54615 GCA_932178445.1 Andricus quercusramuli | reverse complement strand
CCCATTAGTTGAATTTTCAAACAAGAATCATTTTCTACCAAAAAATATGAATTTTCAACCAAATAATTGAATTTTTAAACTAAAAAAGGTCAATTTTAGTCCAAAAATGCCTTAATTAAATTCAAGACTTATACATATTGAACAATTAATTAAATATTTATTACAAAGAATTAATTTTTAACCTAACATTTATATTTTTCATTAAAAAAAATTGATTTTCTACAACAACAATAGAAAAGAATTTTGGACAAATTACATAAATTATCAACCAAAAAGGTGAATTTCCATCTGAGAGAAGTTATTTTCTACTAAGAAGACGAATGTTCAGTAAAATAATCAAGTTTTTAACCCGTTACTTGAATTTTCAAACAAGAAGATTAATTTTCTACCAAAAAATACGAATTTTCAACCAAATAAATGAATTTTTAAAATAAAAAAGATCAATTATAATCCAAAAATGCAATAATTAAATTTTTATTACAACGAAATTAATTTTCAAGACAAAAAAAAATTTGCTACAAAAATGTTATTTACAATCAAATAGTTGCATTTCTAATAAAAAAAATTGATTTTCTACAACAACAAAAAAAGAATGTTATACAAAGTACATGAGTTATCAACCAAAAAGGTACATTTCAACCGAGAAGATTAATTTTTTACAAAAAAAATACAAGTTTTCAACAAAATATATTAATTTTCAACTGATTGCTTGAAGTTTCAACTAAAAAAGATAAATTTTCTACCAAAAATAGACGGATTATGAACAAAAAATGTAATAGTTGATATTTCAACCAAAAAAGATTAAGCTTTTAATTTTAGAACAGTTGATTATTATAAAAAAAAAACATATTTTCAAGAAACTAGTTTAATCCTAAGCAAAAGAGGTTATTTTCCAACCAAAACTTTGCATTTTTAACCAAAAAATTTAATTTCTACTAGAAAAGACGAATTTTCAATAAATTACATAAATGTTCAGCCAGTGAATTGAATGTTTAACCAAGAGCATTAAATTTAAAAAAATGCAAACGATTAGTTGAAATTTCAGATTAAAAAAAAATCTACTGATTTTTTCAACCAAAAAAGATTAAACTTTTTAATTTAGAACAATTGATTTGAATTAAAAAATACGCATTTTCAACCAATCAGTTTGATTCTCAACCAAAACAGATTATTTTTCAATCAAAACGTTGCATTTTCAACCAAAAACATTTAATTTAATTTCTACCAAAAAATACAAGTTGTCAACAAATTACATGAATTTTCAACCAAATATTTGAATTATTAACCAAGTGCACTTGTTTAAAAAAAAGGAATTTTAAACCAAATATGTAGTTGAATTTTCAACTAAGAATTTTAAAGAAAATTGTTACATTTTCGACCAAATAAATGAATCTTGAACAAAAATGATGAATCTGGAAGTGAAAAAATGCATTTTTAACGAAGTAGTTGATCTTTCGACAAAATATTTGAATTTCCTACCAAATTGTTAAACTTTCATTTTTTAGTGATTCACAGACGTGAAAAATATCTTTGCAAGAAATGATTTTCTCCACTTTTCCCCCTACCAAAAAGACTTTACGTAATTTGTGCATGGCCACATACTAAATTGCTAAATGACTAAATTACTTTGAATATTTGCAGATTACCTTCAACGGCAAGCTCACGAAAGTTTTCGACAATACTGTTTGCAAACGCCAACATTGCCAGTAGATCTTCATGTGATTTTAAGTGATATTCTGCAGGGAGCAGGACACATTACAGACCTCTTTCCATATTTTATACGTCATGCCAAACAAATTTTCCCCCACATTGATTGTCTTGATGACCTTAGAAAAATAAGCGATCTGCGAACTCCAGCAAACTGGTTATTATTAGTATTACTAATTTTGATAAGAATACGCATAATTATCGCTAATATTACATATGTGTACATATTGAAAAAATAGAGACGATTTCACTCTTGTTTTTAGGTATCCTAACGCTAGGCAGAAGAACAGAAAGATTATTTTTCACGCTGGTCCGACGAACAGTGGAAAAACTTATCATGCACTCAAGAGATTCATGAGCGCAGCTTCTGGAGTTTACTGTGGACCTCTGAAGTTGTTGGCTGTCGAAGTTTTTAATAAAAGTAACGAAAACGTAAGATACCGAATTTACAAGACTATTTCAAAGAGGTTTTTTGAGTGAGAAATAATTGAAAGCCTCAAATTTGAGTACGAGTATCGGTCAAGTATGCCAATTTCACAATTCGCTCTACTTTTTTCAAGGGAACTGCTTGTGATTTGATAACTGGAGAAGACAGAAGGTTTGCCAGTAATGAGAACGAACCAGCAAATCACGTGGCCTGTACTGTAGAAATGGTTAATGTTAATTCATCATGTAAGAGAATGAAACTCCCTTCTTCAGCTCCCTTCGCCGCGGCGCACATCTGCAGTCGAATAATGAATTTAATCTTTTCAGACGAAATAGCTGTAATAGACGAAATTCAATTAATGAAGGACTATGGAAGAGGCTGGGCGTGGACGAGAGCTCTTCTGGGCGTTTGTGCCAACGAGATTCATGTTTGCGGCGAGCCTGGAGCAGTTGGCCTTGTACGTACAAACTTTCGTTCCTCTCCCATTTATTTATTTATTTAATCAGGGTGTCTAGCGTTTCTTGAAACAAAAATTCCAGAACTTTTCCAGGTTTTCCAGGACAGAAATATACTCTTTTTGAGGTACTTTGTTTCAGCAAAAAATAATGCTATCCACGAAACATAGTTGAAATTGTAGGTCAAGTGGAACTGAAAAAGTGTCATATGCGAATTTCCTCTTGCGCCCCTATAATCTGATTGTATAGAACAAAAAGTTTTTTTTTTTTTTATATTGTTCATTTTATCACGGTGAAATATTACGATGCTAGGATAGAAAATATTCAAAGTTTCTCTCCTTTTTCAGTTTTAAAAACAATTTAATGAAACTTTTGAAATTCAGTATTTTTTAGCTGTTTATAATTTAACTAATTTAGGTTAATTTGCAATGAAATAATAAAATTATCAACAAATAAGTGGATCTTTTAACCAAATTGTTGAGTTCGGAACCTACAAAAATGAATTTTCAACTAAATAATCGAATTTTAAAGAGAAAAGATTAAACTTCAACTAAAAACAGTTGCATTTCCAACGAAATAATCGAATTTTTTGGAAGACAGTTTAATTTTCAAAAAAAAAAAAAAACGGTGAATTTTAAATCCAAAAGGACGAATTTTCTGTAGAAATAGTCGAATGTTGAACCATACAGTTGCATTTGCAACCAAAACTTTAACCAAAAATAGTTGAATTTTCAACAGGAAAATTGGAATGTTTGACAAAAAGACGAATTCTCAACGAAAAATTAAATACTTGGTATTTTAGCAACGACAAAAAAACGAATTTTCAATAAAATAGTTAAGTTTTCAACCAAAGACTTGAATTGAAAAAAAATCAACAAAATTGTTAAATTTTCAAACAAATAGTTTAACTTTCACACTACAAAGATGAATTCTCAACCAAAACGACGAATTTTCATCAAAAAAAATTAATTTTCTACCAAAAAATGACAATAGTCTAGTAACCAAATAGTTGAATTTTTTACTAAAGACGATCAATTTCCATTCAAAAATGGAATAGTTAAATTTTCAGTTTAAAAAATTAATTTTCGTAGAAAAAAAAAGATTTTCAACAAAATAGTTAAGTCTTCATCAACCAATATAATAAATTTGAAGAAAAGTAGTTGAATTTTCAATTAGGAAATTTTTAATTTCTACCAAAAAAGATGAATTTACTGAAAAAAAAATTTTCAACCAAAACTGGAATAGTTAAATTTTCAGCAAAAAAAAGAATAATTTTAATGCAAAAAAATCATTTTTGAAAGAATAGTTCAATTTTCAGCAAACAAAATGAGTTTTTAACAAAGTGGTTCTACGTTTAACCAAAAGTTTAAATTTTAAGCCAAGAAAGGTGAATGTTTAATGAAAAATTTAATAGTTGAATTTTGGACTAAAAACGATCAATTTTCAATCTAAAATGGAATAGTTGAATTTTCAATTCAAAAAGTTAGTTTCCATACAAAAATAAAGTTTACATACATTTTCTAAAAAAAAAAGAGATGAATTTACAACGAAAAAATGAATTTTCAATAAAATATTTAAATTTTTAACCTTCAACCAAATAATTTAACTTTTAACCTACAAAGATGAATTCTTAACCAAAACGACGAATTTTCAACAAAGAAAATAAATTTTCTACCAAAAAAAAGAGAAATTTTCAACAAAATACACCAATTTACAGACAAATAATTTAATTTTTAACTAAAAATGACTAATTTTCAGCAAAATATATTTGAACTAAATAGTTGAATTTTGAACCGAAAAGAGGAATTTTCATCTGAAATGATGAATCTGCCATTCTGCAACCAAAGAATGAATGTTTAATAAAGTTGGTCAACTTTTAACAAACAAACAAACAAAATATCTACAAAACAGTTGAATTTTCAATCCGAAATTATTCATTTTCTACCAAAGAGACGAATTGTCTAATGAAAAAGACAAATTTTCAAGAAATATAGATTTTTCAACCAAGACAGGAAACATTTTTTAAGAAATTGTTGAATATTCAAGCCAAAAGACAGCATTTTCAACCAGAAAATATTGATTTTCAACAAAAAAAGTTAATTTTTAACCAAAAAATTGCAGTTTTATTCAAAAAATAGAAAATTTCCACCAACAGGATTAATTTTTTACCAATATAGACCAATTTTTGACTTAAAAAAAAAGATTGAATTTCAGCAAGAGAAATGGGAAAGTTACATTTGTAGGTTAACAAATTAATTTTAAATGGAAAAAAGGATTTTCAGCAAAATATTTAAATTTCCAATCAGAGATCAACCCTCAGAAAAAATTTTTTAAAGAAAATGGTTCAAGTTTTACCCAAGTGATTGAATTTTCAATTAAAAAAATATCAATTTTCAGCCAAAAACAGTTACGTTTTTAGTTTAAAAATTATTTTTTAACCAAAAAAGGGCATTTTCCACCAAAAAGAATAATTTTTTACTAAAAAATATGAATTCTCAACGAATAATGTAACAGTCGATATTTCAAATAAAAAGTATGAATTTTTAATAAAAATGGTTGAATTTGCAAGCAAATAATAAAATTTTTCACTACAGTTAAAGTCATCAGGATGAAGAAGCTACAAGGAAATAAATAAAAAGACAAGGCAAATAAATTACTAGTAAAATAATTACTAGTCCCAAACTTCATTTTCGAAATTCCCTAACTTTGCTCCGACCAATTTCTTATTTGCTCTAACCATTAATATTCAAATATCATTTCGATTTTAGTTTCGTGATTTTCACCGCGATAAAATAAACAGTCTCTTGTTAAAAAGGTAATCTTTTTTCCGATCAGCAGAGAACAAGTTTAAAAAACTGTTTTTTCTCTAAAAGAACAAACATTCCAGAACCACAAGCAAAATTCCAGGACTTTTCCAGGTTTTCAAGTATTCCCAGGACACCAGACACCCTGATTGATTTCGAAATGGCTCTGATTAAAAGCCCAGAAATGAAATTATGAAATTTGCTTGACAGGTACGCGCTTTGTGTGAAACCACCGGAGACACTCTGGAAGTGCACAACTACGAGCGGTTAACAGAACTCAAAGTGGAGAGAACAGCCCTCATTTCCCTGAGTAACGTCATGCCAGGAGATTGTATAGTATGTTTCAGCAAAAACGACATTTACACTGTTTCTCGAGTCATAGAATCTAGTGGGAAAGAGGTCGCTGTCATTTACGGAAGTCTACCTCCAGGAACGAAACTCGCGCAGGCAGCGAAGTTCAATGATCCGAATAATACTTGTAAAATACTAGTCGCCACGGATGCAATTGGAATGGGCCTGAATCTGTAAGCTCTTCATTTTCCTCATAATTTAGAGGCCTTTTGCTGAAGTAACCCGTATCTTCTTGCAGGCACATAAGAAGGATAATCTTTTATTCCATGGTGAAACCGACAGTAAATGATAAGGGAGAGAGGGAAATGGACACTATCAACGTTTCGTCCGCTCTGCAAATTGCAGGACGTGCTGGTCGATATGGTACTCAGTGGGAAACGGTAATGTCCTGTTTTAATTTTTTATTTTTCAATTATATGTATTGAAAAGGCTTGTAATACATTTGCTTTTCAGGGTTTTGTTACGACTTTTAGCCCGGAAGACTTGCCAGTTTTGAGAAACCTGATGTCGCAGAGCCCAGACCCCGTGAAACAGGCTGGCTTGCATCCGACTGCAGATCAGATAGAAATGTACGCGTATCACTTGCCTGATTCACCTCTGTCTAATCTCATGGTAAGCTCTTCACTTTATTGATACGATAAAAAATTGATTGTGTCGTAAAAGTCAAGGAATTTTTGTTCCGAGATAATATATATATACATTTAGGTATCGGGACCGGTTCAGTTTTTACTCTCGAGCCTCTACGAGGTGAGACGTGATCTGTCTGTCCTCGATCCACTTGTCATTTAAGACAGAATTTTCAATTGGCTTCGCTCCATTCAAGGGGACGCCACTCTTAAAGAATGGTTGCATCTCTGTGTGTTTTATTCAAAATATAAATTTTCATCGTAACGACTTTGAACTTTATCTCACGATAAAGATCTCGTTGTGCGAGGAACTTTTGGCTTTTGAGTTTTCTTTAAAAAAATGGGAATCCGCTATAATCTTGTTATAGCTAGTTTAAAATTCGATTCAGTTTGAATTTCATATTGTAACGACTTTGCACTTCATTGAATTATAAAAACCTCGTTGTGCCAGATAAATAAAATATGTTCAATTAAATATTTAATTTAAATGGGAATTTTTATATTAACGTTAAAAATTAAAGCCACAATGGAACTCGTAACGATTTTGAACTGCGTCTTACGACAAAGACCTAGTTGTGCGACAACTTCTTTTTATCTTTTTAGTTCTAAATTTTATTATTTTGTTGAAAATTTAACAATTTCCTTAAAAAGACATATTTTTTTGCAAATTCAACTGCTTTGTTGAAAAGTCGTCATTTTGGGTTAAAAATTCAAATCTTTTCGTATAATATTAACCTTTTGTTTAAAATTTATATTTTGTTGCTGATAAGTCAACTGAAAGAAAAATATTTTTTCTGAAAATTTGTCTTTTTCATTCAAAAGTTGATCTTTTTTTTAGTAGAATTATTGCATTTTTTTTAAATGCAATTGTTTTGTTGAAAATAAAACTTTTTCCTAGAAAGTTTACTTTTTGTTTAAAATTTGTATTTTTCTGTTGAAAAGTCTATTACAATCCTTTTGGATGAATAGTTGAATTCTTTTTTTGAAAATTTGTCTTTTTCATTTAAAAATTCACCTGTTTTAGTAAAAAAATTGTAGAAAAATCATCTTTTTAATTTAAATAGAAGTAATTGAGTATGCCTATCTTATTACACATTATAAAACTTGGTGAGATTTATTGTTATAAGAAAAATGATTTCAAACAGAAATTAATGGGTATGAGATATTATCGGTAGAATATAATCTCACTAAGTTGTATAATGTCTAGTGTCCCTTTATGAATTTAATTTAAAAATTTCTGTAAGACATTTTATAAAAAAAAACTTGTCTCTATATTTTTTATTATGATTATATTTTTTATTATGATTATTTTTTCCCCAACTTCTTGGCAAACTTTGGTTTCACAACTTCATACTGCTGAACGTGACACATTTTTTTTTATCGCAGATGTTTTTGGTAAACTTTATTTTTTTGTGAAATATTTCTTTCCATGTCCAATTAAAGCGAAATTTGAAATGCCCAGTAAATATGTCTTAAAAATTGAAGAAATAAAAAATCGAGGCCTTTGAAATTAGAACAATTAGAAAAACTTCCAACATCCGAAATGACAATAAAGTTGAAAAAGCAAATAAAAAAAATAATAAACAAGTATAATGAAAAAAACTATCAATTTTTTCAAATCGATTGGAAATTTTTAAACAAAATTCAACAGTTTTGTTGAAAATTCGTCCTTTTGGGTTAAGAATTCAACTTTTTCGTATAATATTAACGTTTTGTTTAAGATGCATGTTTTGTTCCTGATAAGCCAACTAAAATATTTTTTGGATGAAAAATACTTGTTTTCTGCAAATTTGTCTTTTTAAATCGAAAGTTCAAATTTTTTTTAGAGATATTGCAGCTTTCTTGGACAAAAATGCACCTGTTTTGTTGAAAATTCAACAATTTCCTAGATAATTCACTTTTTGTTTAAAATTTGTATCTTTCTGTAGAATAGTCTATTGAAATCCTTTTCGATGAAAATTCAACTCATTTTTTCTAAATTTGTTTTTCTGATTTCAAAATTCACCTGCTTTAGAAGAAATTACATCTTTCTTGGATAAAAATGCAACTGCTTGGTTTAAAATTCAACAATTTTATTGAAAAGTCATACTTTTTGGTTGAGAATTCTGCTGTTTTATTGAAAAATTAACTATTGTGTAGAAAATTTACTTTTTAATTAAATTTTATGTTTTGGTGTTAAAAAGAGAACTGAAATTTTTTTCTGGATGAAAATTAAACTTTTTTTGACATTTTTTTTCTAATTGAAAATTCATCTGTTTTAAGAGAAATTTCATCTTGCTTGGCTAAAAATGCAACTGTTTGGTTGAAAATAAAACTATTTTGTTAAAAAGTCATACTTTTGGTTGAGAATGCTGTTTTGTTGAAAACATAACTATTTCGTAGAAAATTTACTTTTTGTGTAGAATTCATATGGTGGTGTTAAAAAAATGACCTGAAAGCTTTTCTGGATGAAAGATTAACACTGGAAAAAAGTTTTCCTTTTTTTAGTAAAAATTTATCTGTTTTAGTACAAATTCCATCTTTCTTGGATAAAAATTCAACTATTTGACAGAGAATGCAACTATTTCGTTAAAAAAAAATCCCTTTTGGTTGAAAATTCGTTAAATTTGTCTTTTTGGATGAAAATTCAATTTTGTTCGTAGAAACTTATTTTTTGTTAAAAATTCATATTTTGATCTTGCACAGTCAACTGGAATCTTTTCCGGATGAAAATTTAACTATTTTTTAAAAATCTGTTTTCTTTGTAAATAAAAATACATCTGTTTTAAAAGAAATTTCATCTTTTTTGAATAAAAATGCAACTATACTTTTGTTAAAAAGTTATCCTCTTTGGGTAAGAAATCGTCTTTTTGGATTGAAAATTCATTATTTTTTTTTGTAGAAACTTATTTCTTGCTTAAAAATTCATATTTTGATCGCGAAAAGTCAACTTAAATCTTTTTTTAACATAAAATTCAACTATCTTCTTGAATTTATCTTTTTGATTCATAAATTCATCCGCTTTGGTAGAAGTTTCTTTTTTTTATGAAAATGCAACTTTTTGGTTAAAAATTATTCTTCTGTGCTTGAGTATTCAACTATTTTATTTGAAAGATTTGGTTGAATCACTTTGTAAAGAAATCATTTTTGTTTTGTTTTGAAGAGTTATATTTTTAGTTGAAAATTCATCTCTTTGGTTGAAAGTTTAACTATTTTGTTGAAAATTAATCTTTTTAAATTGAAAATTCAACTACATTGTTGAAAATTTATTTTTTGGATTGAAGGCTTATGACTTGAGTTAAAAATTCAACTGTTTAGTGAAAGTCTTTTTTTTTTTAGTTTAAAATTAATTTTTCATCTAAAAATGTAACTTTTCTATTTTTTAAAGATTGATCCCTTTTAGTGGAAAATTCTCCTTTTTTGGTAAAAAAATCATTTTTGTTGGGTAAAAATTCATCAGTTTCGTAGAAAAATAATTTTTGCTGAAGTCATATTTTTTGTTTGTAAATTCAATTGTTGTAGAGAAAATTCGTTTTTTGGCTTGATGGCTCAGCAATTTACGTAAAATTTTCTTGCGTCAGTGACAAATCTTTATTTGTTGAAAATTCGTCTTTTTAGTTTCAAAAAACTTTTTTTTGTTATAAATTTCATGTTTTTTGATTGAAATATAAACTATGACACTTTTTGTTGGAAATTTATACTTTTAGGTTGAAAATTCAACTATTATGTTAAAAATTGAATTATTTTGTTGAAAATTCAAGTATTTTGTTAAAAAGCCATCTTATATAGTAGAAAAGACATTTTTTTGTTTAAAATAAATGAATAAATTTGAAAGTTTTAAAACAGTATCTGAAATACTGTTTTATTCCTTTTAAAAAAGATTCTATGTTAAAAGTTTTTCAAGATTAAAATGCAGGTATTTGAATATTAATGATCAAGGAAAATGAAGAATTAGACAAGGAAAAATAAAGGAATTTTGCAAATGAAGTTTTCGGACACCCTGTCTAATTCTACTATCAGTAACTAGTAAAACATTTTTCGAAAATAAAAATTACGTACAGAAAGAGTGGGGTAGGAATATTTTGTTACAGTTTGTTACAGGAGGGAGAGGGTGTGTCTCAGAGAGGGCCTCTAATCCGTTACGTAATTTAAGTGCGGCCCCTTACTAAAAATTCATATAATTTTTAAGAAATTCAACATCTATTTATTAAAATCAGCCAAATGCACTGATAATTAAACTCGGAATATTTGCCAAACAGTATGAATCCCCGATTAGAAAAGGATAATGTTACAGTACATCCAAAAGACGTGTACAGGTTTTTCAAGGTTGCAACTGAAAAACTACCCCAGCGATAAGCGCCCTTTTCGTATGAAAATGTAATAGTTTACTCTTCTGAATTGCAGGACATCTTTGTTTCCTTGTGCACAGTGGACGACTCGTTATATTTTATGTGCGACATGCAAGATTTTAAATTCCTAGCTGATATGATTCAGCACGTGAACCTCCCTCTGCGTGCCCGATACGTCTTCTGTTGTGCCCCCATCAACAAAAAGTTGCCGCTCGTTTGCTCAATGTTTTTGAAGGTGACTATTTCAAAAGTTCTCTCGTAATAATTGCAATTCATTTCAAATTAAAGTGCACAGCTTTCATAATTTTCTACTCATTCATGTGGCTAACTAACAAATGTATTTGCAGTATGCGCGTCAATACAGCAGAAACGACTACATTTCAGCCCAGTGGGTTCAACAAAACATCGGCTGGCCCTTGGCAACTCCAATGAATATTCAAGACCTGATGAATTTAGAAGCGATATTTGATGTCCTGGATCTTTACCTGTGGCTCAGGTAACTAACTGCAACGAAAACAATTCACTCGTCCCGTGACACTAGCTACATTTTTTTCTTTTCACAGTTATCGATTTCAAGATCTGTTTCGCGATTCACCTACAATTAGAGAAATGCAGGCGGATCTGGATGTCATCATCCAAAACGGTATCATCGCCCTGACAAAGTTACTCAGGAACACAGAAGAAGGTAATTTTTTGGTTTTAATCTGTGAATTTCCACCATTTCCACAATTTAAAACTTAATAACTTGGACAATTGAATACAATATTACAGGTATAGTGAGTAGAGACCTTGAAATACTCGACTTCGCTCAAGGTAACGAGACACAAGTTTTTCAATAATAATTAAAATTGTAACATGCAGAGAAAATGATTAGTAATCGTTATTTCTTTCTTGTAGGCAAAGTATCGGAATCATTAATAGCTCAAGGTCGTTTGACCTTAGACATGCTGGAACAACTCCACAAGGAATGGGCACAAGTAAGAATTTAGGGTGACAAAATTAGTTGAAAGCTCCTACAAAAAGGGTTTCGTAGCCAATTAAAGGGATAATTCAGTCGGTTAAATCTTCCCCTCTCATGTTCTATCCAGGGTGTCTAGTGTCCTGGAAATCCTTCAAAACCTGGATAAGTCCTTGAATTTTGCTCATGATTCTGAAATTTTTGTTCTTTTAAAGAAAAAAAAGTTTTTAAAACTTTTTCTCTGCTGAACGATAAGAAATTACTTTTTTAACAAGATACTATTTATTTTAACGCGGTGAAAATGACGAAACTACAATCGAAATGGTATTTGAATATTAATGGTTAGAGCAAATAAGAAATTGGTCGGAGCAAAGTTAGGGAATTTCGAAAATGAAGTTTGGGACTAGCCTGATATAATTTTCTTGTTGGTAATTTATTTGCCTTTTATTTTTATTTCTTCTTCTATTGCAGTTCCGTCATCCTGACCACTGTAATTTTAGTGAAGAATTTTATTATTTGCTTGCAAATTAAAACATTTTTATTAAAAAGTCATACTTTTTATTTGAAATATCTACTATTACATTATTCATCGAGAATTCATATTTTTAAAAATAAAATTCCATTATTTGGGTGCAGGTTGAAACACTTAATTAAAAAATAATTTGTTCAACTAAAAACGTAACTATTTCATTTTTAGCTGAAAATTGATATTTTTTAAATTGAAAATTCAATTACTTGGGTAAAACTCGAACCACTTTGTTAAACAAATTTTGTTTGAGGGTTGATCTCTTCGATTGAAAATTTAAATATTTTGCTGAGAATTCTTTTTTTCATTTAAAATTAATTTGTTGACCTACAAATGTAACCTTCCCATTTTTTTCTGAAATTTAATCTTTTTTTTTGAAGTCAAAAATTGGTCTTTATTGATAGAAAACCAATCCTGTTGGTGGAGATTTTCTCTCTTTTGATTAAAACTGCAATTTTTTGGTTAAACATTAACTTTTTTGTTGAAAATTCCTATTTTGGGGTTCAAAATGATGTATTTTGGCTTCAATGTTCAACGATTTTTTTGACATTCTTTCCTGTTTTGAAATAATTTCGCGTCCAAAATTCAGCTATAAATGTAGTTGAAATCTTTTTTACTGAAAATTAATCATTTTTAGTTAAAAATTAAATTATTTGTCTGCAAATTGGTTAATTTTATTGAAAATTTGTCTTTTTTGGTAGAAAATTTATTTTCTTTGTTGAAAATTCTTCGTTTTGATTAAGAATTCATCTTTGTATGTTAAAAGTTAAACCATTTGGTTAAAAATTTAACTATTTTGTTGATTTTTCTAATTCAACTTTTTGATTAAAAATTTAACTATTTTATTGAAAATTTGTTTTTTGTTGTTGTAATTTCATCTTTTTTTATTAGGAAATTTATTCTCTGTATCAACAAACCAACTACTTGGTTTGAATCTAAAAAAACATTAATAAAAATCATTTTATTGACTGGAAATTGAACTATTTTGTTGAAAAAACATTATTTTTGTATAAAAATTAATTTTTTAAATTTCAAATTCAGCTATTCCGTGTTAGGTTCAAAATTGATCGTTTTTAGTTGAAAATTCAAGTATTACAATTTTCATTAAAAATTCACCTTTTTGCTTTAAAATTTAACCTGTTGGTTGAATGTAAAACTACTTTGTTTAAATTTCATTTTATTTCTTAAAAATTGAATTATTTTGTAAAAAAAAAAATTTCATTCATTTGTTTTTTGCTGAAAAATTGAACTATTCCAGCTTTGGTTGAAAATTCATCTTTTTTCAGTAAATTTATGTTTTTTCGTAGAAATTAGAAATCTTCATTATTGAAAAGTCAACTACTTGATTGAAAATTGATCTACTTTTCTTCAAATTTATTATATTGGTTAAAGACTTAACTATTTGGTTGAAAATCCTTTTTTTCTATGAAAATTAATATTTTTATCTGAATATTTAACTATTCAATTTTTGGATGGAAATTTATCGTCTTTAGTAGAAAATTCGACAATTCGGTTGAAAATCTATGTTATTATTTATCTTCGTAGATTAAAAATTAAACTATTTGGTTAAAAATTGAACTACTTTGTTGGGGGTTTTTTTTTAATTCAACTCTTTGGTAGAAAATTTTACTATTTTATTGAAAATTCGTTTTTTGTTGTTGTTGAAATACTAACTATTTATTTTTTCGTTGAGAATTCGTCTTTTGGTCGAAAATTCTACTATTTTTATTGAAAGTTTGATAATTTTTTGTTTCAAAATAAGACTATCTGTTCGGAAATTTACTTTTGTAATTTCACGTATTTTGTTAAAAAATCATCATTTTTGGTTGAAAATTCAACTATTTTCTTGAACATTCGTCCATTTTGACAGAAAATTCGTCCTTTTGGACTTAAAATTCACTTTTATGCTAAGACTTGATGTCTTCTGAAAAATTCAATTATTTCGTTGGAAATGGAACTGTTTTTAGTTGAAGTTTAATCTTTTCTGTTAAAAATTCGATTCTTTAGTTGGAAATTCATTTTTGTATGTTGGAAACTCAACAATTTGGAAAGTATTATTTTTTTATTGTAAAAAAATACCTGGAAAAATGTATTTTTTTCTCCTGAAAAACCTGAAAATGTTCTGGAATTTTTGTTTGAAGAAACGCTAGCCACCCCCTATCTATCACGTCCTCTTTCCTCACTAACCCTAACTGCCTGGGACTACGAAACCCTAAAACCAAACCCCACAATTTTAACAATACCTACTTAATTGAGAAAAAATATTTCAGAAAAATCAGGGCGCATCAGACAAGTCGATGAAAGAAAAGGCGAAAAAGGCGAGGACAACAAAGACATCAGAACCGACCAAAAGAAAGCCAAAAAAGTCTTGAAAAGTATGCTTTCATTTCAATAACCTTGGACATACAAATCATACTTCTTGACGTACTATACATAAATAAAAAAAAAACACGTCCCAATCGTAGAAAATTATCTCTCGTAACATATATTTAAGCTAATTGAATATATTCGTAAGAATTTTCTATTTTGACTTCCCTGGATTTAATTCCTCAGTCATTTGAAACTGTTTGACGGTTTTTTGGAAGATGTTGAAAAAGTCGCGATCGGTCTGGATTCTGCTCAAGTACCTCCTGACAGTGGACAGTGGTGGGAGATTCATGTACTTGTTTCGCAGCATATATTTGTACAATTGTGGAGACTGTGTGTGCAAGAGCAGGCAGAGAAAAATCCACGATCTGGAAAACTCTGCAGCGTTCTCGTCTCCGTCGTCGCACTGGAATTTCAAGCACTCCCTTATCATCAACTTTTGTATTTTTGGAATCCTGAGAAGATCCACGGCCTCGGACAATAGAGCAGCAGTTGTCGGGGACAATGGATGAGACAGTCGATCTTCGCAATTGGTTTTTACTTGCTCATTGACCAATTCTACGAGAGACTTGATCTTCTCCTGTCTCTCAACGAGTCGCGATTTGCGAACTGAATATGTACTTTCTATGAACGTGGACTTTCGTTTTCTTGAATTCAGGGAGGCGCACTTTGAACATTTCGATAATCCATTGTTTATAATTAAGGGACACGATGTGTGTCGCCAGTTTGTACCTTCGTAAAAAGCTTCAATGTTTACGAGATTCCTGGCTGGATTCCCTGCAAAAAATTCAACTCATTGGATATATTATGTTCAGAAATTAGAGTGGACACTAGACACCAAAAACTCAGAACATATGTTCGAGTTCTGCGCAAATTTAAATTTAATAAATGAAAAATAGCATTTTCTGTACAAATTATCAATAAAAGTTTATAGATCATTTGCAAAATAAAGTGAAAGCCATTCAGTTTGAAGAAAAAAAAATTTAATATTTTTATCACTGGTCACTTTTTTTGCGTGGTTCTAAATTTTACAAACATAACATTATTGCCTACTAACAAAAATTCAAAGTGCATAAAAAAATTTGATATTTCAACTAAAAAAGATTTTAAATATTTTAATATTAATAAAAAAAACCAGTTGAATTTAAACAAAAACGACGAACTTTAAATTAAATACTTAATTTTTAGGTTCAAAAATTAATTTATAACAAATTTTTTTTTTAATAAAATAGTTATATTTTCATAGAAAAAAATTAATTCTCAACGAAAAAAATTGTATGAAAACGTGAAATAGTTCCATTTTCAACAAAAAAATTAATTTTCGAACGAGAGGATTAAGTTTCTACTAGAAAGACAAAATTTAAACAAAATACATAAATTTCCAACTAAATGTTTGAAGTTATGACTAAAAAAGTCAAATTTTCTAGCAAAAGAGAAAGAATTTTCAACAAAATTGTTAAATTTTCAACCAAAAATGGAATGATGAAATTTTCAGATAGAAAAATTGAATTTCCTACAATATAGTTCAATTCGCAACAAAAAAGTGAATTTTCAATTAAAAAAGAAAACTCGATAGAATTCTCAATAGAATATTTGAATATTCAGCCACAGAGATGAATTTTTAACCAAAGTAATGAATCTTCAACCAAAAAATTTACTTTTTAGCAAAGTAGTATAGCTTTGAGCCAAAAAAGATGAATTTTCAACGAAAAATTAAATATTTGATATTCCAACCAAGAAAGATTTTCAATATTTCAGTATCAAATAAAAAAGAGTTGAATTTAAATAAAAAATACGAACTTTGAATGAAATACCTTATTTTTAAGTTCAAAAGTTAATTTTTAACAACAAACATTTTTTCAATAAAATAGTTACATTTCTATAGAAAGAAATGAATTTTCAACTAAAAAAAATATGTACCGAAACAAACATTAGTTCAATTTTCAGTTTAAAAAATAATTTTGAACCAAAAAAAGGACGTTTGACCAAGATAATTAAATTTCCAACCAAAAATAATTAATTTTCAAAGAAAAAGATGAATTTTCAAATAAGAAGATTAATTTTCTATATAAAAGCACAATTTTAAACTAAAAAATTAATTTTTAACAAAAAAAAATACAGTTTTAACAAAGTAGTTGAATTTTAAGGCAAAGAAATGAATTTTTAACCAAAATGAATGAATTTACAAACAAGAAGAATAATTTTCGAAAAAAAAAGTCAATTTTCAAACGAATTTTTATGTATTGGTTACATTTTTAACCGAAAAATTATTTTTCAACCAAACAGTTTAATTGTTAAGCATCAAGATTAATTTTTAACCAAAAGAGACAAATTTCAACCCAAGTTGATGAATTTTCAACTGGAATATTAATTTTTAACAGGAAAACATATGTTTAACAAAGTAGTTAAATTTTTAACAAAAGAAATGAATTATTAACCAAAATAAATGAATTTTAGAAAAAGAAGAATAATTTTCAAAAAAAAAGTCAATTTTCAAACACATAGTTAAATTTTTAACTAAAAAAATCAATTTTCGACCGAAAAATGATTTTTCAACCAAAAAGAATAATTTGTATGCATAAAGATTATTTTCCAACCAAAATAAACTAATTTTTAATGAAATACATGAATTTACATCCGGCTTGTTGATTTCCAAACTAAAGGAGGCGAATTTTTAACAAAAAATGGCAAGTTAATTCTTTAGTTAATCAATTTTTAACGAAAAAAATGATTTTCACCAAAATAGTTTATTTCAAACTAAATAGATGAATCTCCAACAAACAGCGTAAAATGCTATACCTGATATTTCATCCAAAAAATATTTTAAATTGAAAGTCGTTGAATTCAACCAAAAAGGATGCATTTTCCACAAATTATGTAATTTTTCAAATGAAAAAAATCAGTTTTTAACAAAAAAATAAAAGACAACTTTTCAACAAAACAGTTAGATTTTCAACCAAAGAGGAGAAACTTGAACTGATCAAATTTTAATCAAAAATGAATTTAACCAAAAGGAAGAAGACAATTTTTAAATTTTTCCTCCCAAACTGAATGTCTGACACTGATTTTTTTACGAATGAATGATTGAACTTTTATTAATAATTTGTATAAAAAAAGCTATTTTTCATATATTTAATTTAAATTTTCGCAGAACTCGGACCCGAACAGATCGCGCACTCTGGAGAGTGATAAAATCCCATATTTTGGCCCAATTTCCCCCTTTTTTTTTTGGATTTTCGATTCATTTTTTAAGAATCGAAAACAGAAAATCAAGATCTTTTTGATGATACCGATTTCCAACATTTCCTAAACGATTTATTTATATTCAAAATGGAAAAATTTTCCATTGTAAATCTTCAAAAATGAACTACATATTCCCAAAAAACAATCAAAACTGCATAATTTTAAATTATAGACATTCCAAATAAATCTTAGAAATTGAATAATTTCAAACTACATTTTTTAAATTCAAGAATTTTCAATTATAAGCCTTCCAAATTGTACCAATTTCAATTGTAAGTCTTTAAAATTAACGGGCTTTTGATTTTGAAAATTTACAATTAATAATTACGCAAGTTTTAAGTGTTATAATAAAAAATTCTCTAATCTTGAAGATTTAACTTGGAAATTTTTTCAATTTGGAGAATTTAGAATTGAAAACTCTTGACTCTCGATCTTCGAAATAAAATATTTATTTTTAAGCTTTAAAATGAAACAATTTTTAATTCAAGTTGATTAGCCCGATTTGAGAAAAATTTCACTAATTTTGTTATTTGAGTTGAAAAAATACATCAACTCGTAGTTTTAAATATTTGTACTACCTACTTTGCTCTATTTACTGATATTTTCTTAAAAACCCATATAATAAGTATATACTTTGTGTAAAAAAAATTCATTCTAGATTAAATTCCGTAATTTCTTTAATTATTATAAACAAATTAATGGATAAAACTGACATTTACTGGATTTTCGATGTTTGCATGCATAATTTACGTTGATTTCGTACTTGAATTACATAGCAATTATAATTAATCATGAATAAGAACTAAACCAAAACAATGATTATTGTTATAAATAATTGTTATAAACAAGTATCGCATTCCTGAACATAGAACCTTCTTATTTTCAGTGGACTCACTTATTTTTTCCCCTGAAGAATAATGTTAGCACATAAATTATTGCCAATTCAAAATAATTATCATTTATTCAAACAATGATTATAAACAAATTCACTGATATCGTATTTTTAACGAGAAAATTTCAATTTTTTAACCTGAAAAATTATATTTTCGAGTTGTAAATTCAACTAATTTGATAGAAAATTAAGATTTTTGTCGACAATTCATATTCTCGAGTTAATAATGCAACTCTTCTGTCGAAAATTCGTCTTCTTGGTTTGCAAATTCATCTTGTGTTAAAAATTTAATATATTTTTTTTAGTTCAAAATAAAAATATTTGATTGAAAATTATCTGTTTGGATGGAAATTAATTTTATTAACTTACAATTTAAGTACTCCATTCTTGTTTGAAATTTTTTTTTTTTTCTTGACATTTTTTTTCTAATTGAAAATTTATTCACTGGTTGAAAATTCACGAATTTTGTTGAAAAGTTTTTTTTTTTAATTATTGCATTATTCGATTTACAATTTAATTACATTATGTTGAAAATTCAACAATTTGATTACATTGTTTTTCTTTTTTGACTGAAAAATCTACTCTTTTGTTACAAATTCATTTCATTCGTCGCAGATTCATCATATTTTAATAGTTAAAAATTCATCTCTTTGATTGGAAATTTGGCTTCTTTTAATTTCGTTTTTTTGTTGTTAAAAATTAAATTTTGTAACTGAAAATTTAACTATTCTAGTTTTGGTTGAAAATTCAACTCGGTGGTTACAAATTAATTTTTTGGTCGAAGGTTTACTAAATTAGTTGAAAATTGATTTCTTTGGTTTGAAATTTAACAATTTTATTAAAAATTCTTTTTTTTTTGTTGAAAATTAATTTTTGTAACTGGAAAGTGAAAACAGTTTAGTGGGAAATGTATGCATTTCCTTGAAAATTATTTTTTTTGCAGAAAATTAATCTTCTGTGTGAAAAATTTATCTTTTTTGGTTGAAAATTCAATTATTTAGTTGAAAGTTGAATTCATTTGTTAACAATTTATTATCTTTCTTGGAGATTCATCATTTTAATAGAAAATTCATCTATTTTGTTGAAATATGAACTATTGTGTTGAATATTCGTTTTTTTTTGTAGAAAATTAATCTTCTCTGTTGTAAATTCCAATTTTTGATTAATAAAATGATCTTTTTTGTTTGAAAATTAATCTTTTAATTTTTTTCAGTTGCAAATTCCACGGCTTTATGGAAAATGTATGTATTTCGTTGGAAATTCTTTTTTTTTTTTTACAGAAAATTGATGAAAATTCATCCTGTTAAAAATGCCTCTTTTTTGATTGAAAATTCCAATAATTAGTTAGCAGTTTAATTTTGTTTGTTGGAGATTCATCATGTTAATAGAAAATTCATCTCTTTTGTTGAAATTTGAACTATCGTATTGAAAATTCTTTTTTTTTGTTGCTGAAAATTGATCTTTTTTAGTTACAAATTCAACGGTTTGGTGGAAAATTGATGTATTTAGTTAAAAATGCTTTATCTGTTCAAAAATAATCTTCTCTGCTAAAAATTCATCTTTTTTTGGTTGAAAATTCAATTACTTAGTTGAAAGTTGAATTAATTTGTTAAAAATTTATTTTCTTTGTTGAAGAATCATCATCTTAGTAGAAAATTCATCTTTTTGTTAAAATTTGAACTATTGAGTTGAAAATGTTTTTTTTTGTGGAAGATTAATCTTCTTTGTTGTAAATTCCTATTTTTGATTAAAAAAAATATATCTTTTTTGTTTGAAAATTAATTTTTTTCGGTAGAAAATTGATCTTCTCTGTCGAAAAAATATATTTTTTGGTTAAAAATTCATCTTGTGCAATATTTTGCATGATATTATTTTTGAAATAAATAGAAGTGACTCCACAGAGAAAAACAATTAACTATATTGAAAATTGCAAAATAAGTGAATTCATTTACAAAAGTTGTTTATAATATTCACAATTGTTGTAGAACGATAATCTACTGTACCACGATATTATTCTTGAGGTGAAAAGAAACGATCTTAGAAAAAAGAAACATTTTTTTGGTAAAAATACGATCTAAGTGAATTTGTTTATAACAATTATTTATAACAATAATCATTGTTTTCGCTTAGTTCTTGGTCATGATTAATTATAACTTTTACCTAATTCAACGAAAAAATCAGTGTAAATAATGCATTCAAATACCGAATACGTAGCAGATGTCAGTTTTATCCACTAATTTGTTTATAATAATTAAAGAAATTACGGAATTTAATCTAAAATGTTTTTTTTTTACGTTCAGTGTATGAGTGGCGAAACGTGCTCTGAGTTTAGGATGTCCATGTCAATTGGAAAGAATTTCTCGAATTAAAAATGTGAAAAATTGATAGTAGGTACCGTCGCAAATTTGTCTCTTGTTAAATTCGTCAATCAACTCCTCGACATCCATCAGAGTCTGTACCTTCAAATTCCTGCTGTCCCTGATGAGATTGTGCATCGTCGGATCGACATTCCTGCTTCTCACACTGCAGCGCAAAATCATGTTATTTTTCACGAATACCTGCTTCTCAACGACCGGAATTCCACTCTTGTTTAATTTCGAGAAAGAGTAGACTACAGTTGTCCCGTGTCCTTTGGGAATGACGAACGAGGACCAGCCCTTCGGTAAACTAACTTCCGTGTAAATTTCCAAAAGATCTTCAAAAAGCATCGTCTCTTTACTCAAATCTGAAGGACTCTTGCATGTAGAATCATCACTCTCGAGTGCTGCCGTTTGCTCCTCGCGAAATTCATTCTCTTCTGTCGAATTCTGGCTATTCAGAATTTCATCTTCGTCGAAGTCATCTTTCACCTTATCTGTCAGATTGTACTTTGTCTCAATCATCTGAGACTCATGCTCCGAGGGAAAATTCGGGAGATCGTTTTCAAAGGAATTCTCGGACTCCAGGTCTTCCAAGTCTGCAAGTTTAGTTTCTACTTCCTGGGGATCTGTTCGAGGTATGAAGAATGATTCTTTGTAATTTTTAGATTGAGGAGGCGATAAAGGATCGTAGGGTGGAGAATCTGCTCTGTTAACTTCATATTCGGCGTCGCACTCTTGGAATTCAGGATCCTTGTCGTCTGGATCAATTTCAACTTTTGGTATTGCGCCTGGCCTCAGTCTGAATTTTTTGTACTTTATCTGAAACAAATACGATAAGTTTAGAATGAGAACGGAGATTTACAATTGAGTAAGCACGGGATCAACTTTGATAAGTGCAGGATTACAGTCCGTCCCCTTTTTAATCTATCCGCTTAAAATCCGCCCTAAATCTAAAAAAATGACTGAAATCGAGAATTCTGACACTTTTTAAATTTTCTTCTTAGAAAGTTTCCACTCATTTCTTACGAATCATAAATAGAAATCTATTAGAAAAATTATTTTGATGATACATACCGATTTCAAGTATTTTCTAAACGATTTATTTGCTAATTTTGTTGATTTGAAGGACATCTGAAAGGAAACTGAGCCGGACAGATAAATAAATTCTATTGTTGAAAATAAAAAACATCTTATCTCTCAAAAGTTGATTTCTGCAAGTTGGAATATTTACAATTGTCTTTCCCCAGAAATATAAAGACATTCGTAAACGTATTAGAGGGCTCGTAGCAGCTCAGCAGTTCAATTTTAGGTAAAAAAGGAATTTTTTCCGAAAAACGTGATTAAAAGGGACTTTATTTATCATTAAAATTTTTTATTTCACACAGGTATCTCACGAATATTGATAATTTTTTACCTAATGTATTCTTCTCAGTACAGAACAGGAATAATTTGAAGAACACAAAAACAGTTGCTTGAAAAGCGTACTTTTTCTGTTTTTCTTTCCTTAGAGTTTCTAATTTATTTTTATCCGTTGAAAGCTCTAAGATGTTCAAACTATAAAAACAAAAATAAAATATCTATTTTTTTCTCATCATTATTTTATTATTTTATTGTATATGTTTTAATTTTTTATATAAAATGAGCCCAACAACATTAGAATTAAATAAGAAGTGCAACTTTTGCCTATAGAGTAAATTAAAACATAACATTGAATATCTAATATTAAATAATTCTAACCTGAAATATTTTTTCTAAAGTTCGCGTTCAGCCCTCTCTCAAAATTAATTACAATTAACAATAAAAACTTAGATAACGTTAGTACATCCTTAATTGTACTTTATCAAATAGTCCTAATATGCGCTAATTTTTTGCAATTTTTGTTATTTCCCAAATTTTGTTTCTAGAACCACAAATAATTTACTTTTCTCTGATACGCCGTTTTATGTATCTCATTACATATTTGTGTAATCCAGATTTAAAAGTGTAGTCCTAACCTAATATTCTAAAAGAATTAAAAACGAACTTAAATTTGTATTTAAACAATTCTTCTGTAATCTATGAATGATCCAAATTTCTATTTATTTATCGCAGGCTTCACATTCATTCCCGTGTTTCCTGTTTTTCTATTTTTTCTCCCTCATTCACACAAATGAGAATTGGATTAATAGAACCCAATTAGAAAATCCAACTATTTTTGGTTGAGTAAACATTATTTTTGCTTAGATGTCGACTATTATCTTGTTGGCCGAGAAATCATATTTTTTGGTTGAAAATTTAATTACTTCATTGAAAATTCAATAATTTTGTTGAAAAGTCATCCTTTTTTGTTACAAGTTCCACTGTTCTGTTGAAACATCGCCTTTTAGGGTTTAAAATCAAAACATTTTGTTAAGAATTAACTTTTCTTTGAAAATTAATATTTTCGAGTCGAAAATTCCAAGTCTTTTGTTGAAAATTCGTCTTCCTGTCTTGGAAATTCAACTGTATTTTTATTTAAAATAAAAATATTTTTTGCTTAAAATATTAATTGTTGCATTTTTTGTTGAGATTTCGTCTTTTTTGGTTGAAAATTAAAATACTAAGCTGAAAGTTTAACTAGTTTGAAAAAATATATATTTTTTGATTGAAGATTCATAATTTTAGATGAAAATTCATCTCTTTGGATCAAAATCATTTTTTTAATTTACTTTTTAACTGAAAATGTGACTTTTTCATTTTTTGATGAATATTTCATTATTTTATTGAAAATTCAACTATATTTGGTCAAAAATTCGTTTTTATGTTTTTCGAAAATTGTATTATTTTGTTGTAAATTTAACTATTTTACGAAAAATTCACACTTTTAGTTGAAAATTCAACGGTTTCGTTGAAAGTTCGTCTTTTTGGATGAATAGAACTGTTTTTTATTTTAAATAAAAATATCCTTTGGTTGAAATATCAACTATTACATTTTTTGTTAAGAATCTTTTTTAGTTGATAATTTATCATTTTAGATGAAAAATCAACTATTTTTTTTAAATGCGTTTCTTTATGAATTGAACTATTTTTTACTTGAAACAAAAATATTTTTTGATTGAAATATCGACTATCAAATTTTTTTATTAAGAATAAATAATCTATTTTAGTTACAAATTTAACTACTTGGTTAAAAGTTAAATTGTTTTGTAAATTTTTTCGGGGGTAAAGATTTATCATTTTTTCGTTAAAAATTCGTTTTTTTACGGTGAAAATTCAACTACTTCCTTAATACTTAAACTATTACATTGAAAGTTTATTTTTTATTTGTTGAAGATTCATAATTGTAGTTGAAAATTCGTCGTTTTTGGTGAAAAATTGAAGTATTTAATTTAAAACTAATCTATTATTTATTAAATGCAATATGTTTATTTGAAATTATAGGAATTTGAAGTGTTTAAATTTGAATTTAATATTAGAACCTATATTAGTTTATGTACCAGAATTCATTCCCCTATTTTCGTGAAAAATCTCCTTCTTTCCCCTGTTATTAGAGCAAATTACAAAATTAGCAAACACATCGTTTAGGAAATATTTGAAATTGGTATCTTCAAAAAGAATCTTTTTCAAAGAGTCTGATTTTTAATGTCTCGAATTTATGTTTATGATTCTTAAAAAATGAATGGAAACCTTGTAAAAGAAAGGGGGGGGAACTGGGTCACAGTTGTTTATTTTAGGTGATTTTTCAAATTTCAGGGGGGGGGGGGGGGAAAAAAAAAAAAAATAGAATTTCTGGGGCAGAAAAGAAAAAAAATTAAAAGTATAACCCTGTGTACAAAACTTTCAGCAATGAAAATTAGTTCATTTTAATAGTACATATGTACTTCTTAAAATGTAAAATTATTATTTTGGCATTTTATCTTTAGAATATCTTCTAAAGTAAACAACTCTAGCCGTTTGTAAAATAATGTAGCTATTGGGATGAATGTAACAGTTTATTTACACGAAATAATTGTTCACTTATCAATTCGTAAACTTATAAATAATTTAAAACTTGAAATGTTCATTTAAGGTTATCCAGCTAAACTTCTTTTGGCTGGAATGTTCTGTTATTGTTGATAGAATAATGAGAATGTTTCGACAATGAAAATACTCACAGTAATAACATGAGGAGGAACTCCACTGAACCAGTGAGTAATTATATCCGTGGAATAAAAATGTTTACTACAAACATAGGTGTCATCTTTCACTACGTAATTTTCAATGCCAATCGCATCTTGCCATAATTTACGAGTTTCTGCGTCTTTTGGGGCAGAAAAGAAACTGCTTCCATTTCTGTAATTCGTCTTCTTACAAATTACACACTTACGAGTCATTGCTGTTTATCTAAACTGTAAATTATACTCACAACACCTCAGAAAAGACTTGCATTATTTAGAGAATCACAAGTCAATACTATTAATGATATAAATAATATGTAACATTTTGCACTACTGTCAGATTTTTACTTCACTATGTTTTTAGATGTGTTTTTAGGTTAAGACAGTAACAAGACATGCAGCATGATAGGTGCGATCAGGGCTGGGAACGTGTAATATTCCAGGTATTAGTTTTTTCATGTTCTGACGTCAGCTGGCAAGATGTCTGCACGCCGAGGGCCAAGCAATTAACCTTGGGACCCTAGAATGGTTTCATAATACTTGGTTTTCTACGATAATTTACCTGGTATTTTACGTCATCAGTCTTCTACATGATCTAAATTACATCTTGTTCTCTATATGAGGGCGCCACCTCTGTGCCGGGAAGTTGAAAATTTGAATTAAATGACCAATCAGAGGTTATCTACACGTATTTTACATACTCGACGTATTTTACGTGAAATGCGTAATAAACTTCCAGTTACGCGTAACTGCACATCCCTGGTCTTAAGGCCATGTGAGGAGTGTGTCACGTGACCAGATTCCTACCTTACCGGCACTTTTTTTAATTGTTAACTTATTTTCACATGAATGGCCACATCGAGTTGGAAACTTGGGATGATAAAAAAGAAGCACTGTGAAAGGCGGCTACAGTCCTAAATTGTAACAATCATGAAAAAAGCAAAAAAACTTTGTTCATAATTATTACAATTTAGGACCAGAGCCGCCTCTCTTAGTGCTTCTTATTTATTATCCCAAATTTTCAACTTGATGTGGCTATTCGTGTGCAAATAAGTTGACAATTAAAAAAGTGTCTTTTAAACCTTCCGTCAATCGGTCGCGGACCGACCAACATGTCGGAATATCCATTCACACCTTCGGAAGAAATTCACTTAAGGGTATGTGACACAGCCAAATACCTACATTGCCGACCTCACTTTTTCAATTTTCCGAATTTTTTTTTGAATCTAAGAACTTTTTTTGTAAATAAAATTTCGGGCTGAAACTTTGGAAAATGTATGAGAAGACAATGAACTACATTTATGTACCTTATTCGAGGAAGAACTTCGCAAAAAATTATTTTCGATGAAATTAAAACTGGGTGCATCTTTTGAACCTAAGAACTTTTTTTATAAGTAAAATATCGGCTTCAAACTTTGAGAAATGCAAGAGCTGACAGTAAAGTACGTTTATGTACATTATTTGAGTATAAAAGATGCAAAAAGAAAAATTCCAACTAAGTGTCAACTCCGGTTCCGCTTGCCAGTTCGGTCGGTATTTTTGCGATGGGCACGACAATGCGAAGTCTGGCGGCCACTAATCGAGGCTCTATCAGCTGACTCGTCTACATCTGAAATATGGGGTCCACGCTGGCAAAGATTGATGATCCCGTGTTCTTACAATAATATTTTTTGAAAGTTGTGTCCAGCATAAAAGTTGAGTGAAATATGTTGTTTCAATGTTGAATTATGTAAGTATTGAAATCGCTATTGGCCTCGTTCAGTGGCCGCCAGACTTCGCATTTTCGTGCTCATCGCGAATACCGACCGAACTGGCAAGCGTTGTTGACATTTAGTTGGAATTTTTCTTTTTGCATCTTTTATACTCAAATGATGTACATAAACGTACTTCACTGTCGGCTCTTGCATTTCTCAAAGTTTGAAGCCGATATTTCACTTATAAAAAAAGTTCTTAGGTTCAAAAAATGCACCCAGTTTTAATTTTTTCGAGAATAATTTTTTGCGAAATTCCTCATCGAATAAAGTACGTAAACGTAGTTTATTGTCTTCTCATACATTTTCCAAAGTTTCAGCCCGAAATTTTATTTACAAAAAAAGTTCTTATATTCAACAAAAAATTTGGAAAGTTGAAAAAGTGAGGTCGGTAATGTAGGTATTTGGCTGTGTCACATTCCCTTAAATCCAGTGATATTTCAGTGATCTTCTGAAACTCACTGAAAGATTATTAAAATATTACTATATTTCACTGAATGTTCTGGAGGTGTAAGTGGATATTTCGATATGTTTGTCGGTCGAAGATCGATTGACGGAAGGTGTCAAAGAGCCATTAATCCATTATAGATCCTCTAGGGAGAGTTGAGACACGTTTCCTCCTCAAATAGATTCGCTGTGCTGGAACCTTGATATTTTCATGGGGCCTAAAAGTTGGTACTCTGAAATTTTTCATTATTCCTTTTATTTATGAACATTTCAGAGTATATTTGTTTGAACATGGATATTATTGCTTTCCCAATAAGCTACAATCTTTTTGTTATCGGTTTTGTCTCTATTCTGTACTAAATCCTGTTGCAATTAAAATAGTTATTTAAAAATCGCGCCATCACAAGTCATTTCATCCCTGGCATTTCGTCTTGACTAAGAAATTCTTCCTAAGCACGGACTTTACGAAGGAAATGCTTGAGATGTTCTTATTCCGTATTCCACGTTCCTCCGAGACTTTCCGATATATCCGCCAATCATAATGCTTGTTTTGGGATCGAAAATGTGAGGTGTTGCTTCTTCTCTCACTCAATTCTATAATCGATGACAATATTGATTCTGAATCACATGGTTTTCCGCGCGCATTCGTTGTTTGTTTGGATGTCAATCGACCGGTTTTTTTTCTAAATTTCTGTGTTTTTTAGTTATTACTGCTACAGTGAAAAAAGGACTAGGTTAGTGAATTGAATAATAATAATAATAATGATGAGGGATGTCAGTATATATCGCTACTGATTTAACCTATATTATTCCCATGATTTATTCCAATATACTAAACTAATTTGTGAACTTTTGCCGCAATAACTTGAATTTTCAGATAAAGGAAAAGAAAAAATCCATCATTATACGCATCATGAAAGAAATTTCTTTTTGCAAATACTGCAGAAATACATTGCATGCATAAAATCGTAATCAGACCAGCAATTGGAAAACAGGTTCGATCGGTAAACCTCGTCTGTTTACTTTAGTTAAGCCTGCTTCAATTTCTGGTAAAATTCCATACATTACACTGTTCTTATCAAATCGATACCTCTTTTTGAAGTTTCTCTCGTTATAGTACTCAAACGGGTTTTGAAAATCACGCACATACCTTTTAGGTATACGAATTATCACCTCATAATCGTTTTCTTCAATGTCAATAATATTATCATCAATTAAATCCATTTTTGCGGCGCACAAGACTCTCTCAATTCAACTCCGGACTCGACTTGGAACGAGTTGTTTACTGTATAAGATCGTCTTGTTAGGACTGTGAATACATAAATTGCCAAGACGCTCTTAAGCATGCACTATGAATCATGACCGCCTTACTCAAGCCGAGATTTGAGGCACGACTTGACGGCCATCTCGAGGCGTGATTATGAATCGAGACACGATCTGGAGATCGAACTTGATGGTGCTGTCACACCTCTGCCTGCCTTCCTGGGGCAGGCAGAAAGGTTGTAAGAGTAAAAGAGATAGAAAGTATTTTTTGTCCAATTTTGCGCTCTCTATCTCTTTTACTCTTACAACTTTTCTGCCTGCACCAGGCAGGCAGGCAGAGGTGTGAAAGCACCATGAGACGATCTTGACGACTATGAATACGAGCCTTACTATTACATAATTACATACTTCGTGGCTGAACGAATCAACTACAGTTATGAAAGCAAAAACTTATGAGAGTGAAAGAGACAAATAGATCTATCCGTCTCTTTCACTAACATGAGTTTCCGCTTTCATCCACTGCTTTCATCTGCCTTGGGAGTCCATGACTCGGAGCCAGGGTTGGGTCCGTAACATACGTCACGTAACTTACATGGTTTTTGACACGCTGGAAACTGCGTATTTTACGTCTTGGGGTTTCGACGTCATATATTTTACATGTCGAGAATCATGATATGACTAAATATCCTGTAGAAGCACGTGAATCCCCACCACTCGGCTAGGGCCAACCAGGAATACGCAAGTCGTCAAAAAATTTGAATCTATGTTTGACAACGCATGCGTGTATTGAAAGTTGTAAGAATGACCTAACCTCAATTCATAGTTGCGACATTGTGATTGCTTGCTACTTGAAAATCGCGCGCTAAAAAGGTCTTCCGTATTCCGGTTGGCCCTAGCCCCTAACGAATCAGAAAAGATTCCCACATGTCTCAACTCTCCCTGAGGATCTCTACGATCTCTACATATGACACGATCGAGAGCGCCATTTTAGTGATTTTTTTTCGGGAACTTAAAATAATTTATAATTGAATACATTCAAGATTGTTCTTCAATTGGAAATTAGAAGCTTTTTTTTACAAACATATTATCATTTCTATTCGAATTATATACATGTTAAATCATTATTAAATAGGAGTTAAATATCTTCCCTTAATACACGGAACGTTGCGCGGGCACCTTCGGAACATTCCAGTGGAACGTTCCCGGAACGTGTAAAATATTCGACCCTTGGGAACGTTCCAGGAACGTTCCACTGGGACCTGAGGGGAACTTTCCATTATTGTTATTTTTAACAACAATTATCTCGTAAACCGTAAGAGATAGGTACAAATGGATGTCATAAACTGACAACGATTGTGTCCTATCACTTACGGTTTAGTGGTTTACTCAATATTCATTGATAATAATAACAATAGCAGTAATTTATCTTTGGAAAGTTCTTGGAACGTTCCTAAGCGGCGGATATTTTACACGTTCCAGGAACGTTTCTGGAATGTTCCGCCCGGTACGTTTCAAAAGTTCTCACGAAATATGATTCCAGATGTGTGGAAGACCCGAAGACAAATTCCCCCTTTCCTTTCTCACTTTGCCTTCTCAAAGATGCAAACATAAATTCAAAAGATATTTTTCCCCAAGATCTTAAGTTGTGAATCAATACATTTCCAGGTGTTTGGAAGCCCCAAAATTTTAAACTCTTGAAACTATCAATTGACCCTTACCCTTTTTTTTACCTCATTAAGTAAACACCTAAAGAAATACAAATCACAAATTCTGAAGAAAAGAAATTATGGATGCAAGCATACTTTCGAAAGGAAATTTTTCCCAAAGCCATAAAATGTAAATCGAACATCCTTTTTCGGGGATATTCTTCATGAAGGCCCCAGGCCCCTTTTTTCAAAAACTGTAAAAGAAAAAAAATCCCATTGTCTACAAAACACATGTAGTCAACATCATAAAAATCCAGGCGCCAGATACCCGAGAACAGATCTCAGATTTTGAGATTTATGACTTAGGCAACGTCTCAGCTTCCGTCCCGACTAATCGACATCTCAAGGCCGAACGTCACGTCAAAATTGATCTGTCAAGCAGACCCTTTAAATTCACTTGACAGGATCTGGTCCAAATAAGTTTTTATGACTTTCAAGGTAAATTCTTCTTTCCTAGAATACCCTCCCCTCCCATACATCACTTATTAGAATCGGTTCTTCTTTTCTTTCCAAAATAGCGATTGGCCAAATATTTGTAACGAAATCAGAATTAGAAACTGTGATAGGCTGATCTATGTTTTCATGGGCGTGATTTAGCCATATATTTATATATTAGCCATAACCAGCTCCGTGCCGTTTTTCGGCAAATTTAGATTTCCCTTGGAGATATGTAGTCGATTTCGGGATCCCCGCAACCATTTTTTGAGTTCTAACTCTCGTTTTTTGTTTCGACAAAGTTATTGTGACGCGTAAATATTGAAATCGTGAACACTAAAAAATACCTAATAATTATGTCGTACCATTGTGACTCATCGGAACGAATTTATTGCAAATTTACTGCTGCAAGTGAAATAAAAACAGTGTTTTCAAGAGTGAAATAAACAAGTGCTTTATTCCCTATCTACATTTATTTCCAGGGGAACAACTTATGTTTCATGTTCTACATCTACGACAGCAACTAACCACAATTTTGAATCATCATAGAAAACGAACTAATAAACTTTTAAATTTACCGCGATCAAGACAAATTATAACTGATTGAAAATTCGTTTCTTTTAGTTGAAAAATCATTTTTTGGTTGAAAATTCAACTACTTTGTAAAAAATATTTTTTTTCTGTTAAAATTTGATATTTCAGTTTAAAACTCATCAGTTTAGGTTGAAAATTTGGCTCAAAAATATTCCTGGTTTTGGCTTTGAAAAGAAAAATGTTTAAAATCTTCTTTCTTTTGGTTGAATTCAAATGTTTGGATGCAATTTTGAGTATTCTATGGAAAATTTGTCTCTTTTAGTTAAAAATTATTCTTGATGCTTAACAATCAAACTTTTTGGTTGAAAAATCATTTTTCGGTTGAAAATTTAACTAATTTTTAGTTGAAAATTCGGCTTTTTGGTAGAAAACTAATCTTCTTATTTGAAAATTCATCTTTTTGTTTGAAAATTCATTATTTCGGGTTAAAAATTTAATTATTTTGTGCAAACCTCCTTTTTTGGTTCAAAAGTATTTTTTTTTTACTGAAAATTGAACTATTGATTGTTTTGGTACACATTTTTTTTAGTTGAAAATTAATTTCTTTCTACATAGAAATTGAACTAGTTATTGAAAAAAGTTTTGTTTTGTCTTTCTAGTAGCCTTCTTGTTTGAAAACTTATCTTTTTGTTGAAAATTGTACTATTTCATGTTTTCGTAGAATTTTTTTTCAGTTGGAAATTCATTTCTTTCCATAGAAATTTAACTATTTATTGAAAAAAAATTTTGTTTTGTGTTTCAAGTAGAAGATTAATCCTTCTTGTTTGAAAACTTAACTTTTTGTTGAAAATTGACCAATTTCATATTTTCGTAGAATTTTTTTTTTAGTTGAAAATTCATTTCTTTCCATAGAAATTTAACTATTTATTGAAAAAAAAATTTGTTTTGTCTTTCCAGTAGAAGATTAATCCTTCTTGTTTGAAAACTTATCTTTTTGTTGAAAATTGAACTATTTCATATTTTCGTAGAATTTTTTTTGGTAGAAAATTGATTTGTTTTCATAGAATTTTAACTATTTATTGAAAAAAAAATTGTTTTGTCTTTCTAGTAGAAGATTAATACTTCCTGTTTGAAAATTTATCTTTTTGTTGAAAATTGAACTATTTTATGTTTTCATACAATTTTTTTTAGTTGCCAATTTATTTCTTGCTATGAAAATTTAACTATTTTAACGAAAAAAAAATTTGTTGTTGATAAAAGTTAATTTTCGAACTTAAATAATAAGTATTTCATTCAGAGTTCGTATTTTTTGTTTAAATTCAACTGTTTTTTTATTTAATATTAAAATATTTGAAATCGTTTTTGGTTGGAATATCACACTTTTGTCTGAGAACTTATCTCTTTTGATTGAAAATGGAATTATTTCATTCTTGTTTCAAAATGTATCTGTATTAGTTGAAAGTTCTACTATTTGGTAAAAAAAAGAGAATGTTATTAAAACGTTGTTTTCAATTGCTTTCCCCTCAGCACTCAAGGATGTGAAGTTAGCTGGTTGTCGAAGTGAAAAAACCTAATTAGGTATTTTCACTTCAACTGTCAGCTATCTTCACTTGTTTCAGTGCTGAGGGGAAAACAAATGGACCAAATGCATGGGACTAAACTTTATTTCTGTAATATCTTCATAATAAATGATAATTATTATCATTTTCTCATTTCATTGAATAGTTCTTGAAAAATAAAAACTATTTTTCTAATACACTTATATAGAAAAAATTAGTTTTTACGAAGATATTAACAAAAATGCGCAAAAATATAGCGAACCCCATGCATTTGATCCATTGTTTTCCCCTCAGCAGTTAACGAAGTGAAGTAATCTGTCTATGAAGTGAAAATAACCAATTAGTAGAGATGGGGAGTGACGTCAAATGACGCCGACCGCTTCAGTCATCTGACCGATTTCCCGTCATCTGACTGTCTGACCGGACATTTTGGAAAAAGTGGAAATCATCTTATAAATAGTTATTGGAATGTTCTTTAATGAATAATGTAAGATGAAAACAAATACGAAACAATTTTTTATGAAATTACAGGCTGTTCATCTCTTCAGACGGACAATTTCTTCGATTTGCGTGATTTTAGTAAAACATAACCTACAAAAATCATTCGCAATTAAGCACGAAGTAGTATAAGGAGACCCCACTCCCATGCGGTCTTTGGAAAATTCGGACGCGTAGATTAGAATTTAGTTAGTTTGCATCGCTCGCGGCGCCTCTTGCGGAAAAGCGTTGAAATACATGATTTACAAATGGCGGCACCAATGGTGTGAGCCAGTGTGAGCCGGGGAAAACAAACGCACACATGCTTGTCACGAAACACAGATTTTTACGAGTGTGTATGCCTGTACGTATGAGATCTATATGTATGTATGCATGTTTCCGCAAGAGGCGCTACGAGCGATGCAAACTAACTAAATCCGAATCCACGCGTCCAAATTTTCCGGGAGTGGGGTCTCCTTATACTACTTCGTGCAATTAAGTCACAAAAGTAGGGTTACCATTTCTTCACAGTACGAAAGGAGGACACCTGAAAATTTCCTAATCTAACCTTAACTTACTAGCATAGTGAAGACACGTTTTTTGAATTTCAAATATTGCAAACCAAGAATGTTCAATAGAATGATTTTATTTTTACAAATTAGGTTACACGATACCCGGTGAGACCAATAACACGACTCCACTAGTTCTATCCCTCGCTATAACATCGTGGAAGATAAAAAAAGACAAATATGCCATTTTTGTCAGAAAGGAGGACATTTTCAACGAAGGGAGGATTTGGGAGGACAAGGCGGTAAAGGAGGACTTGTCCTCCCGAAGGAGGACGTTTGGTGACCCTACACAAAAGTTTATGGTAAATATGATTTGTTTCTTTCAGGAATAAATCTAATCAAATGACTGAACGCTAATTTGAATTTTACGTTA
This sequence comes from Andricus quercusramuli, assembly GCA_932178445.1. NCBI lineage: Eukaryota > Metazoa > Arthropoda > Insecta > Hymenoptera > Cynipidae > Andricus > Andricus quercusramuli. The sequence continues at coordinate 20,342 of CAKNXH010057905.1, read as the reverse complement.
TGGCATTTTTATATTGTTGTATTATATTGTAGATTACATTTATATCTATTATAGGGATCAATGTAGTGACAGGAAAGAAAACTGGAAACGCCAAAAATTAAAGGTTGAAATAAAAGGATGCAAAGGATAATTCAATAAACCTATCTGTTTGGTGGTGCTGTCAAAACCATATTATGGTTTTTATTGTAGTATAAGGCTTTTATTCTGCAAGTTTTTTTTTAGTTTCAAAGTTCTCAAGAAGCTACAGAAATTCGTATAGCTTATTCTTAACAAAATAGAGATACCTGGCCTCTCAGTGTATAATAATATTTATCATTATTACACTTAATTCTGTCGTTGAAAAATCATCTGTTTTGTAGAAACTTGAACCATTTTTTTTCTTACTTTCCTGAAAAACCTTTGCTGCTTGAAAATTCAACAATTTTATTGAAAATTCACCTCTTTAGGTAGAAAATTAACTTTGTTAACTGAAAATTTAACTATACATCTTTGTCTGAAAATTGATCGTTTTTAATTGAAAATCAACTATTGAATTTCTTATTGAGAATTCATCTTTTTTGGTTGAAAATTCAAATACGTGGTTGAAACTCGAACTACTTTGTTAAAAATTAATTTTTTTGTTTGGAGATTCACCACTTTAATTGAAAATTCAGCTCTTCGATTCAAAATTAATTTTTTAAATAAAAATTTGTCTTTTCAGTATGAAATTAATCTTATTGGTTGAAAATTCATATTTTTTGTTCAAAATTTTCAAGTTTTATGGATAAGTCATCCTTTTTGGTTGAATATTGTTCTTTTTGTGGGAATAATATCAACTATTAGCTGTTTTGTCAACTGAATTTAACTTGATTAGAAATTTGAAAATGTATCGGCCCGAAAATTTTGAGCTTATATGTTGAAAATAGCTTTTTGCAGTCCCGAACTTTGAAGTTTTCTTTAAATTTCTAACACTTCAGTCTAATGATTTTGAATTTAAAAGCGTTTTAATTTGGATTTTCCAAAAACATGAAAATGCGTTATTTCGAGGCTCTCCAGAAACATTTTTACTACTACAAATTAAAAACTAAAAATGTAAAAGCTTCAGCTATTCAAATTTAAGCTAATGATTAATTCCTGAATTTTAAACGATGCTTCAATTAGAAATTCTCTCATTTCTGAAGTTTCATTGAAATCATTCTTTACACGTTTTTAATTTAACAATGCTTTGATTCTTAAGATTTTCATTCAGATATTGTTTGATTTTGAACAAGTTATCTAAATTGTAAAGAAAAGAGAATCCTAAACTGCAATTTGAAGTGTTATGAAATTACAGTCGAGCAAGTATTTTTTAATTTTTTAAATGAAATAAAAATAATTTTGAATTTTGTTATCATGAAATTATTCTAATGTTAACCTTTTCCTACTTTGCAATTATTCAAGTATACAGGATTTTAATTTAAAATTGTACAATTATGAACAATTCAAATTTGAAACGACAAGGGGTTGAACTATTTATTTTTAAGCATAAGTTGTACAATTTTGAACGATTTAAATTAACCCCAAATAGTTTTGAATTTTGTTAAGATAAGATTATTCCAAACTAAATTTTATACCATTTATTGGATGATAAAACTCACACAAAATCATCGTTTTGGCTTCTTTTTTTAAAAAAGTGTACTTTTTAGTTTTCAAGATTTGAAAACTGTTCATGTTTAATAGGTTATGTTCATTAACAGCAACAAGATACGATCACTTTTTACGTATTTATTCCTTTTTCTTCACTTTTTTTTAGAAAACAAATTTCGTTTTACTAATAGAAGGGTTTTTTGTCGTTTGTATCTATGATATTAATTCAATTTTTCGCGTAATAACATGATTTCCACTTTTTCCACTTGTCCGGTCAGGTGACAGTCAGATTACCGGAAATCGGTCATCTGACGGTCACTCCCCATCTCTACCAATTAGGTTCTTTATTTACGCAAAAGTAACTTTGCGACATGTTACGAGTTACGACGCATGTTACGTCTTGGGTGTAGAAAACTACGTAACATACTTGGGTTTTCGACGTGTCGTTTCCCAACCCTGCTCCAGGCCGTGTCAAAAAAGTCGAAGCATTCGAACGGACCTCTTTTTCTAATGTGTGGGGACAAGAAAGGGGTCCGTTCATTTTCGACTTCGAAACGGCTCCGTATTCCGTAATCCCCACTGCGTATTTTACAGTGGCCATATGGTTTGAGAAGATGAAACTAAATTTTGACTGATTTCGACTTAAAACGCTTTTTTCCGCGGCTCCGGCTGCTTTCTGAATTTTTTTTGTATGGACAATCGTATTGTGCAGATGGTCGCATGGAAGGCAAGAGACCATTATAAAACAAGAAGAAGAAGACACTTGTATTGAATAGTTTAGTTGTCAGCGGTTTATCGCAGTTCCCAAGAATTCTTTTGTTCTTCCACAGTGTTCCATAGTTACTGCATACATTTGTTGTGAAGTGCAAAGCACTTTCTCTCATAAAACCTGTAGTATTTTTTGTATGTATTTATGAAATGTTTACGTATTTCTTTTTTTATTCAAACTATTGAAGTTATCGCGAGTGCCCGTTGTTGCGTTTCTCTCGTTTCTCTCGTCGAATGAGGCATGCGGCACGTGAACTTTTTAAACTAGCCTTCAGTTTCTCAAGGATTTGTTTCATTATCAATACGATTGAGTAAGTATAATACAGTGGATACATTAAAAAAAAAAAGATTGTTTTCGAAAGTGTTTTTGTGGTTATGTTTACTGACATTTCCGATTCAGTCCGGTTTCAAAATTTCAAGGAACGTCGCTAAATTCTGGCTATTTGTGCGAAAATTTCGGTACCCTTAACCACAGTCAATTTTCAATAATGATAAAAAACGAAACATGCGAATTTTTTATGGTTTTTGAGACTACTTGTTTTTCTTTTTATTTCGCGTTTGTTCTCGGTATATGAAAAAATATTAAAAAGCACTTAAAAGTGTATAATACAGGATTTAAATCAGGTTTGTGGATCTTTCCGGATTCATGAGTGTTTTTTAATACTTGACCGATCCGAGTTTTTTATATTTGTTCATTTTTAAACAAAGATGGCGGATTTTGTTTCATCTTAAATATGAGTAATTAACGAGAAACAATTGCAGTGCGAAAAGGTATTTTTGTTCATGATTTCTAATTTTCAATTCAAAAGGTTCCGATAAACTGATTCATCCGGATTGGAAAGAAATTCCGGTTTCATGGTGATTCACAGAATATCAATAATTTACTTATTGATCCGTTTGACTGTCATAAATAAATTTAACAACAAAAATGGCAAATAGTGTTATTAACGTTGAAACAAATTCTAGTGTTGCAAAAACTGCTTCGTACTAATGTAGGAATGGTATTTAATTACATAAATAATGTAAAAGATAACAGCACGAAGTAGTATAAGGAGATCCATCTCTATGGGCCATTACGGAAAATTGTACCCCCCATTTTTCCGTGCCCACATCCTATAGCAAAACCAGATTAAGTATTGTGGCGCCTCTTGCGGAAACCCATTATAACATAGGTTTTGGAGGCAGTTTTGAAAATGGTTTTCATTGGCAGGTTATTCGCCAGTTTTGACAGCCGGTAGCAGACGACGAAAGGAGGCAGACATTGTAAAACACAATAGTTTCAAATTTTCTCACGAGAGGCGCTACAATAGTTTATCTGGTATGCTATAGCAGGCCTGCCCAAGCTGGGGAAAACTGCTCATTTGCCAGATGGGAATTTAACACCACCACCGACCTCTAGTCATTCAACTTCACGAGAGCGACCACCCCGCAAGCCTCTTGACCTGTGAAGAGGGACGTGGTGGTGGAAATCGAACATGTGGTGAATGAGCAGTTTTCCCCAGCTTGGGCAGGCCTGTGCTATAGGAAGTGGGCACGGAAAAATGGGAAGTATCCTTATATTAGAGTTGGATCTCCTTATACTACTTCGTGGATAACAGTAACAATTATTATAGACAGTTCTTGTGGCAAAATATTTCAATTTGAGGTTTTTTCAGATTTGGGTTTTCCTTAATAGTCTGAACAGCTGCAAATGTTCTTAAAAATAATATATGTTTGATCATATTTGTTAAAATATAACAATTCAAATGTTTATAAACAGTTATGATAAACAAGTCAAAATTTTGACAGTTCTACGTAGAAAAAAATCGTGCTTGTTTTCTAGAAAAAAATCTGTCCAAATTTGATTTCACCGTTTTTTAAATAATTACCTAAATTGTTATCTTTTTCAATTATGATATTATTCAGTTTAGAATGCGTAATTCGAAAATCTTTCACTCTAAAAATGTTCCATTTTAGAGTTTACTTTCTCAGCGTAGATTTTAATTAAAAGAATTTTAAAATTCAGTTTTAAAGACTTGAATAATTAAAAATTAGAAGAATTTGAAGTCGAAAATTTGGCATAAAAATATTTTCAGTTGATCAACTGTGAATATAAATTATAAATTAATTAATGGTTTTTAAAATTGAACTGTACTTTCAGAGTTGAGAGGTGAATAATAATTGATTTTAAATGACGATTCGGAATCAGTTCACAATTTTAGAATTTCCAGATTTTAACGTTGAAAAGTAAACTGTTTCAATTGAAAAGACTTATTAGTTAAACAAATATAAACTTTCGATTGAAACTTTATAAACTATTTTCAATTTTAAAATAACTTCAAAGTAATATATTCATAATTGAAGGCTTTTATTAAATTTCAAATATTGTTTCATTCTAAAATGTTCCATTTTTAAACCATTCAGTTTGAAATTTTTAATGAAGAAAAAGAACAATTGCTTAATATTTAGAAATATTTGACTGTTTATTTAAAATCAGTAATTATAAATCAAGTCTTTAAAACTAAAAACAAAAAAAAATTAAACTTTGAACGTTAAATTTTGTATTTTTCTATTAAAAAAAAACTAATTTGTGAGTCAAATTGTTAAACTTTTACGTATAAATAACAATTAAACACGTATTTTTCTTATTTAAAAAATAATAAAAAACATTTTATTAAGATTCCTAGGAAAATTGAAACTGATATTTTATTTTGAAAAACTAAATTCAAGAGAATATTTAAAAACATTTAGAAAGATTTACCAAGTTGTCAAAAATGAATGTGGAAGCTTTTAAGGAGATTTTTTTTTTTATTTGGCAAGATTAGAAAAAATGTTAGGAAAAATTCGAATCATTTGAAAGATGTTGAGAAGTTCTGAAAAAATTTCAAAAATAATTTAAAATGTGAAAAAGTGTAAAACAACATGTAGATTTTTCAAAAATTTGCAATCATTTTAAGGATTTTTAAACTATTTAAAATAAGAGTAATTAAAATTTTTAATATTTCTAAAATCAAATTACTTAAAATCATATAATTTAAAAAACATTTAATTAGTGACTGAATCTTTAATTTAGAGCATTAAAAATAATAACTTAGACTTATATTCTTGGAACTGAATCTGCATATTTGAACTCTACAATTTATAAAAGTTAAAAATTTTTAATTTGGCACTTTAACTGCAATTAATTTAAAATTGTTCAGTTGAAACGTGTTAGTCACTTCCATTTTATACGTGTAAATTATTGAGCATTTGAATACAACATTTTTTAATTAAAAAACTTGTAAAGTTCAATTTCAAAAGTTTAAAATTTAAGAGTTCCCCTCTAAGTGCTTCAATTTTCAACGTAGTTTTTATTACTTGAAATGGAATTTTTTTTAGCTTCAGAGTTTGAATTTTTAAATTTTATTGACCGTGAAAAACGTTTGCGAACCGGGAGTTTTTATGTGCAAAAATTGTTGTCAATTTTGTATGCGTACAGTTTTCGATAAAAAATAATGATGTAATATAAAATGATATTTTAGAAAACATTATTTTTGATCAAATTGTAATTTTTCCAAATATTAACGAAAATATTACATTTCTTCGGATTAGATTGATGAAGCACTTATCTGTCTGATAGGATACCTCAACCTTAACATTCAAAAGCCCTTTTTTACTTGAAAATGTCATAATTTCTAAATTAAAAAAAATAATAAATTGTCATATTTTACAAAATATTATTAAAGCTATATTATTTTTAAGAATATTTAGAATCATTCGGACAATTAATGTTAATCCAAATAAGAAAAAAAATTTTTTAATACTCAGTTGGGAGTCGGCCTGTGTTGTTAAGATTACTACTCTACGTTTAGATAAGAGACAACATATTAAAAATATAATAGTTACATTTTCACTTAAAAAATGTTTCAGAAAAAAAAATGAATTTTCAATAAAATAGTTGAAATTTCAACGAAAGAAACGAAATTTCAACCAAAAAGATCCAATTTCAACTAACAAGATTAATTTTCTGCACTTGAAATACGATTTGGTTGAATCAGCAAAAAATTTTGTTGGTATGATATTTCAATCTTCACTTTTTAAAGAATGTCGAAAGAAACGAATTGTCAACCAAAGAAATTAATTTTGAACCAAAGAGGTGAAGTTTCAACTAATAAGATTACTTTCCTACATTCAGATAAAAGACAACATATCGAAAATATAATAAGTAAAATTTCACTTAAAAATGTGAGGAAAAAATTAATCTTCAACAAAATAGTTATATTTTTAACCAAAGAAATAATTTTGCACCAAAAAAGATAAAGTTTTAACTAATAAGATTACTTTTCTACATTAGATAAAAGTCAACATACCAAAAATATAATAGTCACATTTTCAATAAAAAATGTTTATAAAATAAAAAAATAAATAAATAAAAAAACGAAATTTTAGTAAAACAGTTAAGTTTTAAACCAAGGAAATGAAATTTGAACCAAAAAGATGAAGTTTGAATTTTTTTTTTAAATCAGTTGTGAAATTATAAAAATTATTTAATTAAAGTAATTAAACAATATTTATTTTTACTTAATTCTATTAATAACTATTCATAAATATTGCAGTGTCATTAGAACATGGTTTCACTTTAAACGAAGTACAATTGATAAAAAAACAGTGACAATGTAGTAGAAATATATTTTTTTCCTCACAAATCTTTACAACAAAATTTTTCTCCAAAAGTTGTCAGAAAACATTGCAATCGAAAAAATACTTTTAAAAACATTTTTCTCCAATGGCGTATATTTAATTGAAAATTTTTTTTATCTTAATTTTATTTCTATCTGTTTGTATGAAAAATAGCCTTCAACACAATTTTTTGTGTAAGAAAGAAATAATGTTAAGTAAATAATTCAAATGTTATCTTTAAGAATTATGTCTGAGAGAGTGAAATTTTGTTCCCTCGTAAGTCTCACATTAGTAGTATGAATACGAAATTTTTAAAAAACTTTTGGGTTGAATAATTTTTTAAAATTTTTTTAAAAAAATTTTTTTTTTTTTTTTTTGACGACGAAAAATTAATGACATAATTTTTTAAAAACAGAAAGAATAACAATTTTCAAGCATCATTGCATTTCAACAATGATTTATTTAAACATTTTTTTCTCCTTGATTTCTTGCATACAAATTTTCATTTGAAACTTTTTTTATGTTTCTGGAAAATTTTCAAATTAAAAATTCTTTTTTTAATCTAAATTTTTTCAAATGTTTTCTCTTACTTTACATGAATTAATTAATTTAATACGGTCCAAAAATGTAGAAAAAATAAAAATAAAACTGATAACCAACAAACTTTCTCAATTTACACTTAAAATTTAACAAAAAAGATACAAATCAATAATTTAATGAAAATATCAAATATAAATCAATTGTTCCAGGGTTTCTAGTGTCCTGAAAATCCTTGAAAGACTGAAAAAGAAAAATCGGGAAAAGTCCCTGAATTTTGCTCGTGGTTCTAGAATTTTAGTTCTTTTAAAGAAAAAATAGTTTAAAATTTTTTTTCTCTTCTGAACGAAAAAAGATTACTTTTTTAACAAGAGACTGTTTATTTTATCGCGGTGAAAATCACGAAACTACAATCGAAATGGTATTTGAATATTAATGGTTAGAGCAAATAAACAATTGGTTGGGGTAAAGTTAGAAAATTTTGAAAAAATTTAGAAAATTACTTAGAAAATTTTCATCCTGATGACTGTAATTGTAGTGAAGAATTTTATTATTTGGTTGCAAATTAAACAATTTTAATTAAAATGTCATACTTTTTATTTGAAATATCGACTGTTACATTATTCGTTGAGAAGTCATATTTTTTGGTAACAAATTCATCTTTTTGATTGGAAATGCCTTTTTTTTGGTTAAAAAATAATTTTTAAACTAAAAACGTAACTATTTCATTTTTGGCTGAAAATTGAAATTTTTTAAAATTGAAAATACAATCACTTAGGTAAAACATGAACCACCTTGTTGAAAATTTATTTGTTTGAGGGTTGATCTCTTTGATTGAAAATTTAAATATTTTGCTGAAAATTATTTTTTTCAGTTAAAATTAATTTTTTAACCTACGAATGTAACTTTTCCTCTTTTTTTTTTTTGCTGAAAATTAATCTTTTTGAGTCAAAAATTGGTCTTTATTAGAGAAAACTAATCATGTTGGTTGAATTTTTCTCTTTTTTGATTTAAACTGCAATTTTTTGGTTAAAAATGAATTTTTTTTTTATTAGAAAATTCGCCTCTTTGGTAGAAAATTAATAATTTCGGGTTGAAAATTCAGCTATTTAGTTGCAATCTTTTTTACTGAAAATTAAATTATTTGTTTGCAAATTCGTTAATTTTATTGAAAATTTGTCTTTTTTGGTAGAAAATTAATTTTCTTTGTTGACATTCTTCGTTTTGATCAAGAATTCATCTTTGTAGGTTGAAAGTTAAACCATTTGGTTAAAAATTTAGCTATTTTGTTGAATTTTTTGTAATTTCATCTCTTTTTTTATTAGGAAATTTATTCTCTTTATTAAACATTCAACTACTTGGTTGGAATCTAAAAAAGCTTTAATAAAAATCATTTTATTGGCTGAAAATTGAACTATTTTGTTTAAAAAATTTTATTTTTTTATGAAAATTAATTAAAAAATTTTTTAATTCAACTATTCCATGTTACGATGAAAATTCAACTATTAAATTTTTCATTAAAAATTCGCCTCTTTTGGTTTAAAATTCATCCTTTTGGTAGAACGTAGAACTGCTTTGTTAAAAACTCATTTTATTTGTTGAAAATTGAACTATTCTGTCAAAAATGATTTTTTTTGCATTCCAGTTTTTCCAAAAAAATTTAAATATACCAGTTTTGGTTGAAAATTCATATTTTTTTCAGTAAATTTATCTTTTTTTTGGTAGAAATTAATAATCTTCTTAATTGAAAATTTAACTACTTGATTGAAAATTGAACTACTTTTCTTCAAATTTATTATATTGGTTGAAGAACTATTTTGTTGAAAATTTTTTTTTTTTTTTACGAAAATTAATTTTTTTATCTGAAAATTTAACTATTCCATTTTTGGATGGAAATTTATCGTCTTTAGTAGAAAATTCAACTATTAGGTTAAAAATCTATGTTATTCTTTGTTTGAAAATTGGTTTATTTTGTTGAAAATTTGTCTTTTTTTGGTAGAAAATTTATTTTCTTTGCTGAAAAATCGTCGTTTTGGTTAAGAATTCATCTTTGCAGGTTAAAAGTTAAACTATTTGGTTAGAAATTTAACTGTTGTGTTGATTTTTTTTAAATTGAACTCTGGTTGAAAAGTTAACTATTTTTTTGAAAATTCGGTTCTTGTTGTTGTTGAAATATCAAATTATTTATTCTTCTTTGAGAATTCGTTTTTTTGTCGAAAATTCTACTTTTCGAGTTGAAAATTCAACTATTTTTGGTGAAAGCTTAATAATTTTTTTGTTTTAAAATAAGACTATCTATTCGGAAATTAATTTTTGTAATTTGACGTATTTTGTTAAAAAATCATCATTTTTGGTTGAAAATTCAACTGTTTTGTTGAATATTCGTCTATTTCGACAGAAAATTCATCTTTGTGGATTTAAAATTCACATTTTTTGTTAAGAATTGAACTATCTTTCAAAAAATTCTATTATTTTGTTGGAAATGCAACTTTTTTTATTTGAAGTTCAATCTTTTCTTTTTAAAATTCGACTATTTAGTTGAAAATTCATCTTTTTAGGTTGCAAACTCAACAATTTGGTTAAAAAATCAACTTCTTTGTTGGCAATATTATTATTTTTCTGAAAATAAACCTAAATTAGCTCAAAATTCGATAACTCAGAAACTTTGAATATTTTCTATCGTAGCGTCGTGAAACTTCACCTTGATAAAATGAACAATGCCCAAAAGACGTTTTTTTTTCTATAAATTCAGATTTTAGGGGCCTATGAGAAATTTTGCGAACGACACTTTTTAAATTCCACTAGACTAGAGTACTAGACCTACAATTTTTAATATGTTTTGTGGAAAGTATTTTTTTACTGTAAAAAATGTACCTGGAAAAATGTATTTTTTGTCCTGAAAAATTTGGAAAAGTCCTGGAATTTTTGTAGGAAGAAATGCGAGACACCCTGATTGATTGTTCATTCCAATTTGGAATAGAAAGTTAAAATATTTAGATATAAGAGTGTTCACTTACTAAAAGAATTAGAAAAATACTATGGCCCTCAAGTAAAATCGTTCCACAAGTGGTTGTTTCTTTCACATTTTATTGCTGTCCCTTCCTGTTCTGAAAAAACCCCTTACCGGCTTACCCCACCGTTGCCGAAAGGACTGCTTTTTATAGCTGTAGCATAAACTCTGGGAGAAAACAAATTTTCTTCCCGCTGTCCCCTTGCATATGAAACCCTATGCCTATACTTCGATGACCAACCCGGCAGTTTTCACTCAGTTTTCATTGAACATTCACGGTAAAATCTTGCTTTTCTTCTCTTGTCTAGAGTCTAGAGTCTAGAGAAAATAGTCGCGTCATCATGCCAAATATCTGGTACAAATTCTCATAAGGTTAGTAGTGACACTATTACACTACCTTCAATGAATTCAAAAGAATAATTTTTCAACGTACATAAAATTCGGATACATGTATAAATATACATTTTTTAAACAATTTCAAAATATAATTTTCCGTGCAAAAAAAAAATTACATAAAAGGTTTCCGTTGAATATACGTCGATGAAGAAATAGTTTTAAATAATTCTTCGATACATTTTTTTTGTCATTTTATTAATTTTAAAACAGTTTTAAGCATTTCTTGTCTGCTGTTTTTGATAATGTGAATATTGATTTTTTACCAAAATATGTGACAATACAGTGTTTGAAGAATACTTGTGGTTTAAGGAATACTTGAAAAATGATTATCAACTTCAATAATTTCGATAATTTCTAATGCAATTTGATTCAGAATGAAACATTTTATTTCAACAGTCACAACTTTTAAATAAAAGAAGAAATTAAGTACATTTTAATTTAAAATTAAAGACGTAAAAACAAAACCAAACAATTTTATTACATTTTAAAATTTTCATCAAGTTGACTTCGGTGAGAAAAGAGTGAATTTTTATATACCATAAAACTGTCCTTGATAATCTCAGTTTGATACATAGTCTCGCGAATGCTTTAGATGCAATGCTTAAATTTGAAAGATAATTAAATAATTATTCAACTACATACAATGTTTCTTTGAAAATTTATTTTTCACTACATTGTGATTGTTGAATTAATTCTACTGTCACAGAAATAATTTTTAATGGTAAGATAAAACGAAGTTCATTTCAAATTTAAAAAATTTAAATTTAAAAAAGTTTTTTGAAAATGAAAATTTGCTAATTTTCTAGAAACATAAAAAAAAATCAAATGAAAATGTGTATGCGAGAAATTACGGAGAAAAAAAAATCTTTAAATAAATCATTGTTAAAATGCAATGTTGTTTGAAAATTTTTATTCTTTCTACTGTTTCTAAAAAATTATGTCATCAATTTTCCGTCGTTAAAAAATGGAAATGTGTTTAAAGAATATTTGAATAATTATTCAACTCAGCGGATCAGTTGTAGCAAAAGGAAATTTTTTACCTTCAATAACATTATTTACCAATTTGTTTATCCAATTTGTGTATATTAATTAAATGGATCTCAGGGTGGCGACTTGACCGGAAAATGACCGGGAATTTACGTGTGATCGTAGCAAAATTCAAATCTTCATTATTTTCATAATTTTGGGTAATTTAGAAAAGTGATTTCTACTTTATATACAGTTGTAGTTTTTAGAGTAGAAGTATTATTTCAAAGAAGAAATATTTCTGAATTATAATAGAATTTTTTTTTACATTTACCGTTGCGAATTCATCTTTTTTCAGTTAAAAATTCAACTATTTGTTTAACAGCTAAACTCCTTTTGAACAATCGATTGTTATATTTGAAATGCACCATTTTTAGTTTAAAATTCCTTTCTGGTTGAAAATGTAACTACTTCGTTGAAAATCAATTTATCATTTTTTGGTGAAAATTCAACTATTTGGTTGGAAAATGACATTTTGCATTTAAAAGTTAAACTATTTGTTTTAAAATGTATGTTCATTGTGGAAAATTCTTCATTCTGGTTGAAAATTAATTTCTTCAACTGAAAATTTAATTGTTCCATTTTTAGTTGAAAATTGTTCTTTTCTAGTTCAAAATTCAAAAATTTTGATGAAAATTTGTCTTTTCTAATTGAAAATTCAACTATTTCGTTGAAAATTCGCGTATTTTGCTGACGAATCGATTTTTTTTTGTAGAAAATTATCTTTTTCTTTGAAAGTTAATCTTCTTGTTTGAAAATTCTTCTTTTCGGTTAAAAATTCAAGTAACCCAGTTAAATATTTATCATTTTAGTTTAAAACTCATCTTTTAGGTTGGAAAAAAAATTATTTGTTTAGAAGTTAAACTCTTTTCTGAAAAATAATTTTTTTTGGTTGAAGATTCATCCTTTTTATTAAAAATTCATTTCTTTGGTTGAAAAATGAGCTGTTTGATTGAAAACTTGTTTTTTCTTTGGATGTTTTTTGATTGGAAATTATTTTTGTGAACTGAAAATGTAACTATTCTTCCAGATGAATATTCCATAATTTTAGTTAAAAATTCATGTCGTTGTTTCAACATTCATTTTTTCACTAAAAATTTAATTATTCAATTTTTGGTTGAAAAATTATATTTTTTTTACCTTAATTCAAAATACGTCTTTTTTTGGCAGAAATTAATCTTCTTGGTTGAAAATTAACTTTTTTGGTCAAAAATTCAATTATTCTAGTTCAGGATTCATCATTTCAGTTGAATATCATTTTTCTGATTTAAAATTCTACTATTTCGTTGAAAATTTACGTATTTTGTTGAAAAATCGATTTTTTTTAGAAAATTATATTTTTCTTTGAAAGATGATCTTCTTGTTTAAAAATTCATCTTTTCGGTTAAAAATTCAAGTAATCCAGTTAAATATTTATCATTTTAGTCGAAAACTCATCTTTTAAGTTGGAAAGAGAATTATTTGGTTGAAAGTTGAACTCTTTCGTTGAAAATAAATTTTTTGGTTGAAGATTTATCAAAAATTTTTGACTGAAAATTCAACTTATTCCAATTGAAAATTCCAAAGTTGTAGTTGACAATTCATCTGTTTGGTTAAACATTAATATCTTCCATTTAAAATTTAATTATTTAAGTTTTCGTTGACAATTTATCTTTTTTAGTAAAAATTAATTTTGTTTGTTTGAAAACTCAACTATTTCAGTTGAAAATTCATTTTCTTAGTTGAAAACTCTTATGTTTGGTTTGAAATTAATTTTTTTAACTAAAAATGTTACTACTATTCCATTTTCAGTTGAAAATTATTATTGTTTTTTTTTGTTGTTCAAAATTCAACTATTTGGTTTAAAATTGGTCTTCTTCAATTAAAAAGTCAAATATTTCGTTAAAAATTCATGTATTTTGTTGAAAAATCGTATTTTTTGGTAGAAAATTAATCTTTTTATTAGAAAATTAATCTTCTTGTTTAAAAATTAATATTTTTGGTTGAAAATTCGAGTGTTCCAGTTAAGTTTTCATCGTTTTAGATTAAAATTCATCTTTTTGGTTTAAAATTTAACTGTTCCAGTTGAAGATTCGTAATTTTATTCGGAAATTCATCACTCTGGCTGAAAATTGAAGTATTTTGTTGAAAATCCGATTTTTGTGTTGAAAATTAATGTTTCAGCTGAATGTTTAACTATTCCATTTTTTGTGAAAAATTGATATTTTTTGTGGAAAATTATCTTTTTCATTGAAAGTTGATCTTCTTGTTTGAAAATTTTTCTTTTCGGTTAAAAATTCAAATAATCCAGTTAAATATTTATCATTTTAGTTAAAAAGACTTCTTTCAGGTTGGAAATAAAATTATTTAGTTGAAATTTGAACTCTTTTGTTAGAAATATTTTTTTTTTTTTTGGTTGAAGATTCATCAAAAAATTTTCACTGGAAATTTAAGTTATTCCAATTGAAAATTCCAGAATTGTAGTTGAAAATTCATCTGTTTGGTTAACATTAATTTTTTCAATTAAAAATTTAATTATTTAAGTTATGGTTAACAATTTATCGTATTTAGTAAAAATTAATTTTCTTTGTTTGAAAACTCAACTATTTCACTAAAATATTCATTTTTTTTTAGTTCAAAACTGTTATGTTTGGTTTAATATCATTATTTTATCTAAAAATGTTATTATTCTATTTTCGAATACAAATTATTATTTTTTTAGTTGAAAATTCAACTATTTGGTTTCAAATTTATCTTCTTCAATTTAAAAGTCAACTATTTCGTTAAAAATTAATGTATTTTGTTGAAAAATCGTATTTTTTGGTAGAAAATTAATCGTTTTTATCTGAAAATTAATCTTCTTGTTTAAAAATTCCTCTTTTTGGTTGAAAATTCAAGTGTACCAGTTAAAAAATCATCATTTTAGTTGAAAATTAATCTTTTCTGTTTGAAATTTAAGTATTCCAGTTGAATATTCATAATTTTATTTGAAAATTCATCATTTTGGTTGAAAATTTAACTATTTTATTAAAAATTCGTTTTTTTTTGTTGTTGAAAATTAATTTTTTCAACTAAAAATTTAGCTTATTCCAACTGAAAATTCTAGAGTTGTAGTTGAAAATTCGTATATTTGGTTGAACATTTATTTTTTGATTGAAAATTTAATTCTTCAATTTTTGGTTGAAAAGTAATATTTTTGAGTTGAAAATTCGTTTTGTTTTTGGTAAATATTAATTTTCTGGGTTGAAAATTAATTTTTTTGGTCAAAAATTCAATTATTCTAGTTAAAGATTCATCATTTCAGTTAAAAATTTATCTTTTTGGTTGAAAATTCGAGTGTTCCAGTTGAGTATTCATAGCTTTAGTTGAAAATTCATATTTTTGGTTAAAAATTAACTATTCCAGTTGAAGATTTATAATTTTATTCGCAAATTCATCACTCTTGTTATAAGTTGAACTATTTCGTTGAAAATCCGTTTTTTTTTTGTTGAAAATTAATTTTTTCATCTGGAAGTTTAACTATTCAATTTTTTCTAAAAAATGGATATTTTTTGTGGAAAATTTAAGTATTATTTTCTCTGTTGCCGTGTTGAAGGATTTTTAGAATGAAAGTTATGAATTAAATGAATTATTTAATTAATTGATTAAATTAATTATGCTTGCCTTTTTGGGGAAATATGAATGTTACTTTTACCTGCTGATTTGTAGCGAGTTGAAAAGCATAATACATAATTACATATTGGTCTTTTCAGTTGATAGCTTGAGCAAACGTATTGGTAATGAAAGATTTCAACATGGACGTAATCAACGAAGCGATCCATTCATTTATTGAGAAAACAAGCGCATTCGATAACGATTATGAATCTGAAGACGAGGACGATTACTACAATGACGATGACTCGGATGAGTCCTCTGCCGAATCCGCAGTCACGGAAGAAAAGGCCTACGTTTGCGACTACGACACAATTTATGTTTGTCTCTACGAGGAACTGGAAGAATATCGAACCTCAAAACAGGCAAAGAAAAAAAACACAGCAAATTCCTGGAATAATTTGCTTGTAGTAACGCCCAGTGGGGGAGTAACTTCTATGAAAAAGGCTCCCGAGATCAAGGGAGCCAAAAAGCTAGTCGATCAATTCAAAACATACAATAAAATAGAAAGCTTCAGAATTGAGCTGCCGAAAATTGAGCGAAAGTTTGAGGAGCCTCCTCCCAAAAAGCAAACTGCGCCTTTGACTACAAATAGTAATAGCAACAACCGCTACAACATTTCTCATGTACCGGAAGTGAAAGCTTCAAAGGGTGCGCCCGCACAGGGAAAGCCGAAGCTGTCGAAGAAGAAACTGAAAAAGCAGAGGCAGAAGGAGAAGAAGAAGGAAAAGAGTGATAAGAAGGTCAAGCGGAAGGAGTCGGAAGGGAAGGAGGAGGAGGAGGAGGAGGAGGAGGAGGCGGCAGAGGAGGAGAATGGCGAAGAGGTGGAAGATCCAGAGGAAGAGGAGCCGGATTTTACCAACGAGGAGAAGTCGAGATCGGAATCTAAAGCGGAGAGTCTGGAATCGGCGCAGGATGGAATTGATGATCAAGAGAGCGAAGACAATGAAGCCTCCGCGGACATTGATTTATCCAGCAGTGTCATTCCAGCTTTTGTCAGTAATGCTCTCAAGAAAAATGAGAAGAAGGTTTTAATCAAGAAGGAGGAGAAATCGGTGAAAGCTAATCCTTCAAAGGCCAACAAGAAAACTGTCGTGGAACAAAAGCCTGTTGAGAAAAAAGCTGTCCTGAAACTTCCTGTTCCTGTTTCTGTTCCTGTTCCTGTTCCTGTTCCTGTCTCTGTTCCTCTTCCTGTCTCTGCTCCTGTCAATGGCGAAAAGACATCCTTCAAAGCTAAAGCGATTCCAGTTATTCCGGGCACGAGTGCGCAATCGATAGTTGATCCTGAATTTGATTTCACTGTAAAGAAGGTGAGAAATTGTACCATATATTCATTTAAGAACTCTAAAGTACTCAATATTCAAGATTTGGTCCCTATGGTACCCTATTTGCAGCACATAATGGAATTTAAAAAAAATATATAATAAGATCAAAACCATACTGTCACTATTAGTCAATCTTTATATAAAATCAGTTTTCACTTACTTTTTTAAGATAATAGTCACTTTTCTTTCAATGAATAACTCATGGAGAATGGACTATCCTCCATGAAATAATTCATGCAAGGTGTCTAGTGTCCTGGAAATCCTTTTAAACTTAGAAAAGTCCTGGAATTCTTTTTTACCTGGAAAAAAACTTGGAAAAGTCCTTGAATTTTGCTCATGGTTCTGGAATTTTTGTTCTTTTAAAGAAAAAATAGTTTTTTAAACTTTTTCTGTTGATCGAAAAAAGATTAGCTTTTTAACAAGAGACTGTTTATTTTATCGCGATGAACATCACAAAACTACAATCGAAATGGTATTTAAATATTAATGTGCTTAGAGCAAATAAAAAATTGGTCGGGGCAAAGTTAGGGAATTTCGAAAATAAAGTTTGGGACTAGTAATTATTTTCGTTAGTAATTTATTTGCATTTTATTGTTATTTCTTCTCTCGCACTTGCTTTATGGCTTTTTTTTGGTTGAAAAATAATTTGTTCAGCTAAAAACGTAATTATTTCATTTTTGGCTGAAAATTAATATTTTTTAAATTAAAAATTCAATCACTTGCGTAAAACTTAAACCACTTTGTTAAACATTTATTTGTTTGAGGGTGATCTCTTTCATTGGAAATTTAAATATTTTGCTGAAAATTCTTTTTTTCATTTAAAATTAACTTGTTAACCTACAAATGTAACTTTCCCATTTCTCTTGCTGAAATTTAATCTTTTTCTTAAGTCAAAAATTGGTCTTTATTGGTAGAAAATTAATCCTGTTGGTGGAAATTTTCTATTTTTTGAATAAAACTGCAATTTTTTGGTTAAAAATGAACTTTTTTTGTTGAAAATGAATATTTTCTGGTTGAAAATGCTGTCTTTTGGCTTGAATGTTCAACAATTTGTTTGACATTTTTTCCTGTCTTGGCTGAAAAATCTTTATTTCTTGAAAATTTGTTTTTTTTTTAATTAGAAGATTCGTCTCTTTGTGAGAAAATTAATAATTTTTAGTTGAAAATTCATCTGTTTTGTACAACATTTTTTTTGATTAGTTAAAAGTTTACCTACTTTATTAAACATTCATTATTTGGTTGCAGAATTGCAGATTCCTCATTTTAGTTGAAAATTCCTCTCTTCGATTCAAAATTCAGCTTTTAATTCAAATCTATTTTACTGAAAATTAATCATTTTTAGTTGAAAATTAAATTATTCGTTTGTAAATTGGTGTATTTTGATGAAAATTCGTCTTTTTTGGTAGAAAATTAATTCTCTTTGTTGAAAATTCGTTGTTTTGGTTAAAAATTCATCTTTGTTGGTTAAATGTTGAACTATTTGGTTAAAAATTTAACTACTTTTTTTTGTTGAAAATTCAACTCTTTGGTCGAAAATTTAACTATTTTATTGAAAATTCATTTTTTTAATATTTCATTTTTTTTTATTAGAAATTTTTTTCTCTTTATGAAAAATTCAACTACTTGGTTGAAATCTAAAAAAAACTTTAATAAAAATCATTTTAATGGCTGAAAATTAATTTTCTGAATTGAAAATTCAACTATTCTATGTTAGGTTGAAAGTTGATCGTTTTTAGTCGAAAATTCAACTATTAAATTTTTCATTAAAAATTCACCTTTTTTTGTTCAAAATTCAACCTAGAAGAACTAGAACTACTTTGTTAGAAACTCATTTTATTTTTTTGAAAATAGAACTATTCTGTAAAAAATTATTATTTTTTGCATTAAACTACTACTTTTTTTATTTATTTATCATATTGGTTGAAGAATGAACTATTTTGTTAAAAATCCTTTTTTTTTCTACAAAAATTAATTTTTTTTATAGAAAATTTAGAAAATTCAATTATTCGGTTGAAAATCTATGTTATTATTTGTTTTCAAATTAGTTTATTTTGTTGAAAATGTAACTTTTTTTGGTGGAAAATTAATTTTCTTTGTTGAAAATTTGTCGTTTTGGTTAGAAATTTATCTTTGTAGGTTAAATGTTGATCTATTTGGTTAAAAATTTAACTATTTTTTTGTTTTGAAAATTCAACTCTGGTTGAAAATTTAACTATTTTCTTAAAAATTAGTTTTTTTTGTTGTTTTTTAAATACCAACTATTTCATTTTTCGTTGAGAATTCGTCTTTTTGTCAGGCATTCCAATTTTCAACTATTTTTGGTTAAAGTTCAATTTTTTTTAAATGAGACTATCTGGTTGGAAAATCATTTTTGTAATTTCAAGTATTTCGTTAAAAAATCAACATTTTTGGTTGTAATTTCAATTGTTTTGTGGAACATTCGTCTATTTCGACAGAAAATTCGTCCTTGGGGATTTAAAATTCACCTGTTTTGTTAATAATTAAACTGTCTTCAAAAAATTCAATTATTTAGTTAAAAATGTATTTATGTAGGCTGAAAACTCAGCAATTTGGTAAAAAAATCAACTTATTTTTGACAGTCTTGTTATTTTATTAAAAATAAACCTAAATTTGCTTAAAATTCGATAGCTCAGTCAAAAGTCAACTAACTCTGCCAAAAAAATCTCGTTACACACGGTGTTGAACTCGCTTTGATATTATAAACGCAAAAAATATTGAATTTTAAGTTTCCTTCCATTTTTTTAAAGCTGAAAAAAAGAGAAACTTTGAAAATTTGCTATCCTAGCATCGTAATATTTCGCCTTGATAAAATAAACAATGCCAAAAAAAAAACGTATTTTTTCTATAAAATCAGCTTTTACGGGCTTATGAAAAATTTTGCGAACGACACTTTTTCAGTTTCACTAGACCTACAATTTCTACTATGTGTCGTGGAAAGTATTATTTTTTTACTGTTAAAAAAAGTACCTGGAAAAATGTATTTTTTGTCCTGGAAAACGTGGAAAAGTCCTGGAATTTTTGTTTGAAGAAACGCTAGACACCCTGTATAATAATATAAGTTATATTATTTATTTTTTATGAAAAAATGCCAAATTTGTTGTCTAGTTTAGCTGGGCTCAATGCCTAATATTGAATTTGTGAATTTAATGATTAAATTTGACAGGCAAAGCGGGCCAAAGCCAGCGGAAACGAGTATCACGAAGCGGTGTCTCTGGGAAAGGAGGCCTACAAGCTAATCGTCTCTGACAACATATCACAAGCTGTACAATTTTTATCAGAGGCTATTCTCATCAACACCTACGATTTACGACACTTTCTCAACCGTAGCTTTTGCTATTTAAGATTAGGCGCATATAACTTGTAAGTAGTTGCTGCAACTAAATTTG